>OZ014521.1:94962722-95170329 GCA_963966055.1 Lathyrus aphaca
CAAACTGACTGAAGCTCTCTGGCAACGATTGCAAGATCAGATCAATCGCAAGTTCTTTTCCAAGGGGAAACCCTAATCTGTCAAGGTTCTCCACATACCCAATCATCTTGAGTACATGGGGACTTACAGGGGCTCCCTCAGCTAACTTGCTGTTAAAAAGGGACTTTGAAACCTGAAACCTCTCATTTCTTGCTTGCTCTTGATAAAGCATTTTCAGATGTCCGATCATATCGAACGCAGACATGTTCTCGTGTTGCTTTTGCAACTCAGAGTTCATGGTAGCAAGCATGAGGCAAGCGGTTTCATTGGCATCATCGAAATGCTTCTTATAAGCATCTCTTTCTGCCTTTGGTGCAGAACTAGGAGGTTCCTCCTCAGGAACTGGTGTCTCCAAGACATACAGCTTCTTATCGTGCTTGAGGACAATCCTCAGATTACGGTGCCAATCCAGGAAATTTGTCCCAGACAATTTTTCCTTATCTAGGATGGATCGCAAAATATTGTTCGATGTGTTTGTTGTCATGGTAATCTACAAGAGAAATATGAAAATATAAGTATCATTAAAAACAACATATTTAATTAGGCCTTTAATCAAATATGCTCCCACTATTTTATTCAAAACAAATGACCCTCATCATTTGATTCGGAAAATCCCGTTGGAAGACTTTCTAGTGGGTCGAGATCCATGTTTCACTTTGTTTTAAGTCAGCGTTAGGCTGATTACACAAAACTAAGTTATTTAGGTAGGAACTCCTTCCAATTGTATCTCATACAACTCTCGAATATTTTCAATTGGGTGAATAACTCCTTATTCTGATCCATCACATGAATCATTCCCAATTCTTGCTTCTAAACATGTATAATCTTATTATAATTTGTTTAGTTAAGTTTGACCCATTGTTTTAGCAATTGGATATTACAATTATCTCATCACACCTTACTAATATAGAACATGCACCTCGCGTAGGCGAAACCTACAATGCTCGATACTAGTCTTGATGAGTGCTAAAAATTGGAAAGCATAAACTTAATATTTAATTTTGAGGGAATTTGTTATTAGTTTGATCTCACCGGCTTAACATGCAAAACGTCTCTCACATGCATCAACATACAATTACATGCATCAACATACATATAAAAAGATACAATTATGGCCCCTAACGCAATTGTTCTCTCAAGCCAATGAGAGAACCTAAGCTAACCTAATAACGATCTAAGCTTCTCCAAGCATGATCTCCAAGGTTATCCTCCTTTAATATTGAATACTTCTTTTTTTTTCTTCATAACATAATATTACATTACATATAAGAAAACTCGTTTTACATACGAGGGAGTGAGATGAGAAAAGAAGTTACATAAAGAGATTGAGAGAGAGGCACGACACGCAGGCCGTATTTAAAAATACCAAAACAATAATAAAGGATAAACTAAGGCCATAACTGATCACCACAAATAAATAATAATAAACACACTTTTATTATTAGTTTAAAATTCCGATAATTAAATAAACTAAATTAAATTTCGGCTGATTGATCACACTTTGCAGACTTAGCCGGGGTTTCCGCTGCCCGGTCAGCGGACGGTGGTTCCAACGTCATCGCAACGAAGTTCGGGCTTGGGAGTCAGTTACATGATGGAAAGGTATTAGCATCCCCTCATGTCCATCGTACTCGACAGGATCCATGCTTGTTGATCTGCTCAAAAGGTGTAGGTATATGCTCCACCTACTGCTAATTGGAAACCAGAAAGGAAAGGATCGGAAAGAGAACGAGAGAAAAAGAAACAAAGAGGTCAATGAAAGAAGTTAACTCAAGAGGACATCGCGTCCCAGTCTGACGTATCTCGTCGTAACGAGAATCAGAGTCGACGTAGTTCTAACCATAACAGGGAATTGTGCTTGCTATGCATCACGCCTATGCCTAGATATCTCATCAGGAATGAGAATCAGAGTGTCGTATTTCGGCTCACTACGGGTAACATTTTTCGTTTGTTTTTTGTTTTTTTAGATTGATAGTGCCAATGTTCTAACTTAGGTGTTGCCGCTCGCATATTCGAAACTCATGTGTTACCCGCTTGTTATAGAACAGACATGAGATGTCGTGCATCCACAATAAAGTATGAGGTGAGAAGAGAAAAACTCGTAAATCTTGGTTCGTGTCTTTTAAAGAAGTGGTTTGAATTGTTTTGTTTGTAATGGGCATCAAGCTAAAGATTATGACGCATGAGCGAATACTTTACGCAAATGATCCAAATGTCTCGCGCGTAAAGTACCCTAAAATGTGTTTGGATTTGCATCCGTTCACTTTTTCCCATGTACTTAAGTCTCATAGCACACAATGTACATTGTATTTATTAAGTGTTTTTGCTTTTGTCTTTGAAGGTGAAAGAAGAGACTCAAAGTTGAAAAGAAAATCTAATGGGGGACTGAAATCCTAGTGTTAGCATGCAATGATTGATCCTATAATTGAGGATGAAAGGGAATATCTACCTAATACTATCATGCAAGGGTTAATCCTATGTTATGGTTCCTAACCCATCTAACTTGAGTTAGTTAGAATAGGTATCCTACTTGTCTCAACTTGATTTGGTGTCAAGTTGAGATAGGAGGTTCCTAATGAGGGATAAATAACTAAAGCAAACAAAACAATGATGTCACATATCAAAGTAGAATAATGAGAAAAAGAGATGTGAATAAGATCACATAGGCATCAACATCGATCGATGTGAGCTAATGACAATGATTGAGGGTTTGGTTGTTGAACCCTCTTTCCACTTGACCGACTCTATAACAAAAGGAGATGATGTTCAAAGCTTCAATCATGTAATGAAATCTAAGAACGAGTCAATACAAGAATTATGGGGGTTGATTACGAACCATCCTTCCGTCCATTGCCTTATTGAGTTCTTATAGGGAAATAGGGAAAGGGATGCCTCTTTGAGGTCTTGGGCACAAAAGTAAACAAACACAAGCATGGCATCCTTTTAGGACTTTAAAACAATAAATATAATTGCCTACCTAAAGTGGGGACTCCCAATCATGCATCTCTATTCCTATTTCTCATGGCATCGAATGCGGTAAAGTGCGAGGAATATTAAAAGGGATGAAGAATACTATCGAATGGATAGAAATCCATAGCAATGTAAGGAAAAAAACGTAAGCACCTATCAACATCAAGGAAAAAATGTTTGAAGTGAACTTCATTCACAAAACAAAGCAATCATTGAAGGAAAATTGCGATCTAAACGCAGCGGAAAACAAAAATTTCCTTTAGTGATCCTTACGAATGAGCATGGTCAGTGATAGAATCGTTACCTCTTTATGGCGATTCAGATCTTTGATGCAGCGATCACAAGCGTTGATGAAGTGCAACGCCTCTACTCAGTCCACACGAACAGCTTCCGGTCACAGTGCTAGCTGCTTACGAACGGAATTATTTGTGTGAGAAAAGAGAATCAAAAACGAAATTGCATCAAGTGAAAGCTTCATCACAAGGGTTCCTTTTATAGACTCTCTTGTGGGCTGCGGGCTAAAAGCCCAATTCACATGATCCATAATAATATTATATATTATTATAATAACTATTATTATAATAAATATATTTATTTTATTATTATTTTATAACCATTATAAAATAACAATAATTATTATTATATTATCCGAATTTCTATTTTCACTTAAGTGCACCGTACCTTACGGTGTTCCTTTGATTTCTCTATCTCTCATCAAACTGTCCTTATGTGTGTGACCCTGTAGGATTTCGTAACGTTGGTAATTATATTAAATTATATATTTAACATAATAAACAGTGAGCGGTATCTAGCAACACATCACTGCTACCCAAGTCACGAAAATGTCATGTGATCTGACAAAACCTTTTTCGTGATAATATATGTTTGTACAATTACCCTTTTGCCCCTATGTCTATATTGAACACAAGGCATACACTGTGTCATCCTTGTCCAGTTCAATATTGGGCCCTTAGACATTTCTCCTGTTATGCAGGATTGGCAAATTCCATCTAGGACACTCATGTCCCTCAGCATGCTTCGTGGAGTGCCCATCAACTGTCTTTATGATCATCCAGTTACGGATAATGTTTGATCAGCAATAAAGCACCCGACTCTACATCTAGGGTCCATAGTGGTTTCAGGTCGAAGGGTGGTAATACACCATTATCACCATGAGAATAACTTATGACACTTTGCATAACATACTATGTAGTATTCTCATAGCGGGTCAATCCGGTATAAATATTACTCCTAATATTTATACCTATGTCAAGACTTGATAACTCTTTATCCATGATCCATGAGATGTGATCATCAGTCTATCTTCATAATAGTCTCAATGCTTTAATGTTATCCCACTTTGCAATAAAGCTTGACTACGGATATTTTAAGAATAATGTCTTTATGTTTAATGGGATCTCATGATTAAGTCACACTTAACATTTCATTAAACAGACTAACTATTCTAGGGACTTTATTATTCTGAAAGACAAACATAATAAAGAAATGCCTTTTATTATTAAACGAATAATCCGATACAAGTACCAAAAAGTATTGGCCTCTAGGGCTTACACCAACAATCATACCACTCTTGAAAACTTCCTTAAGAAGCCTTGCACAAGTCAAAAAACACATTAAAAATAAAAAGGAAGAAAGCACAATGAAACATACATGAAAACAAAGGTTTGGTTAGTAAGTACACTTGATTAACCCTTATATATGTTAAAGAGTTAAGAGAAGTCACACAATTGCAAACTATGTCAAAAGTTAGTTTCTACTTTAAAGTTATTTGCAAAACACAAAAGAAAAGTACCTAGAAACCAAATGAATTGGCATATGTCATGAAAGTGAGTCAAGTTCAAAATTTATACCATCTATTAATGTGTGTGAGATGACCTATAATCATTGAAAACTATGTGTTATGCTAGTCCTTAAAGATCATTTTTTCTATGTGCAAATGTTTCACCTTGAAAGCAAACATACACATTAATCATACATAAACAGAAAAGAAAGTCAAAGTAGGCAAGTGAAGTACACAAAGTCATAAGTTAGGTCACACATTAATGGAAAAGGATTACCTATAATTGTATAACAAGCATCATGTTATGACAAGCTTAGAAGACAAGGCAAGATAGGCAAAGAAGAAAGTTCAAAATACTTCCTAACTTGGCAAGTTTAAGTGTCACACAAACAAGTATTGGTAATGAATCAAACATACACATGTGAATGCATAAACTCAGTGGAAAATTACCTATAATGTCATATCAAACACTCATGGAGGTCACATAAAGATGGAATGCACATAAGTTCACAAATTGACACAAAGGGATGCACTAATTCAATGTTACATTCATGGCATATGAAGGATGAAATGCAACTATGGGATACCTAAATGATGTTCACACAACTTGAAACATGTTAAGGTTAATTACCATGCATGTAAACACATTTCAAAGCAAGCATAGGTCCTTACTTGAAGAACAAGTAGCAAAATGTACATTTCAAACCCTAATGTTATAAACATGGGTTAAAACACCTTTAAACAAGTAGAGAAGGGATGAGGGTCATATGAAATAAATGAAACATGTTACATGGCAGTAGGTAACTCCTACTTGAATGCAATGTTAGGATCCTATGTGAAATGATCAAGTTACGTGTCTTACAACTCAAGGCAAACAAGGACAAAAGTCACACAAACAAGGTGCAAGTTCAAGCAAGTTTAAGTCTTAACAACCTCAATTTAAAGTGAGCTATAAATCCATTCTTAGGACCTCAAAAGGACCTATAAAATTTGTATACAATATGTCCACAAGAACCTCACACAAATGGCATAAATGCTTTCCTAAGACCCTAAGTTCTAGTCACACAATCACACAAACTAGTTTTAAAACAAAATTATGTGAAAAATTTCATAATGTTGTGAAAAATTATGAAATTAAACACCAATAAGCATAAGGTAAGTGCCTAAACATGTCAATAATATGGGTTACAAATTTGGCTTTTATCACATTCAAAATGCACCAAACATTTCACAAACTTTCAATCATTAAGCACTTAAAGAGCATACCAAAAGCCTATGCAAAAATGACCTAAAAATATCTATAAAAAAATGGACAAGGTCCTTCAACATGAAAAAAATTCAAGTGTCAAATTGCATGCAAAAATTTAGTGTACAACTATTTGAAACAAATCATTTTTGAGGCATGTATCACAAAATAAGAGCACAAGAACCATTTTCAAAGAAAAATAGAAAAAATAAATAAATGAAAATAAAAAATCATACAAAATTTGCTAACACGTTTACAAACCCATAAGAATTTATTGGGGATTTTTAGGACCTTTTTATTATATTTCTAAACAAAATCATTTTCTCCAATGAAACTAACAAGAACACAAAAACAAGGAAAACACATGGGGGTTGCTGAAGCTTGATGGAGTATATGGTGATCCCCAGTCAACTTAATTGATTCCTTTTCACCCATTAGATCTTAGGAGTCAAAAATTATAACAATCAAGTACACGCAGGACCAAGGTGCAAGATAATAAGCATGAGAACGCATGCACACGATCACAATTCAAACTCATTTTCATAATAGAGCGCACGTGATGGAGAAGATGAATCATTAATGTGTTGGCGTATTTTTAAGTGTTAGATCATAAAAATAAGGACGACCATGATTAAATCCTAAAGTCAACTCTACTTCACCTTTGAAGAGTCCAAGCGACGGAGCCCTAGCTTCGGTCATCTTTTTCGGTGGACCTCCACCGTGAGTTAGACTGAAACCACCCAGAAATGGCCAAGAAGACCACTATCCCACTCCAAATCTCATGTTGATCACGAATCCAAAGACATATGATTTTACCTAATTCTTCCTTTATTATGCAAAAGGAATCAAAACATTTCAAGATCTAAAAACTAAAATCGGGCATACAACCTAGTTCAGCTATCAAGCAATGCCAATATCACCATAGGACTTCATTTCCAGTTCATTCCATCGTTCCTACCACATGATACTAAGAAAATTAAGATTTGAAATAGTTACAATGACCTTCAATGGAGTATTCTTCAAAACCTTCAATAAATCCCTAGCAGCCACGTATTCACCTTCAAATCACCTCTGGATGCAAAAGAAATGAGTGAAAATAACTTGAATCTTGCTGGAAATTGAGATTAAAAGAGATAAGGTTGAAAATTGAATCTGATGAAGGAGTGGTTACAACTCCAATTTCTTGCTTACAGAAGCTTCAATGGAGTGTAATAATGATGAATATGAAAGAAAATCTTAGAGAAACTATTTTTGGAGAGAGATTCAAAGAAATGAATCAAAGATGAGAAATGAGTGAAAAATGGTTGTAACTGAATTAGTTAGGGTGGTTAGGAGCTTTATATATGTGTGATTAGAGGCTAACTGAGGTTAGAAAGGAGTTATAACTATGGTTAATTGAATTTTGAAGGATTTTGCAAAAAAAAAAATGGAAAAACGAGGTTATGGTGGTTCTCACATGCATGGGGCTACATAATGAGTATAATAGACCTTCACAAGCTTGTGGTGAGTGATTGATGGCATCTGGAAATATTTATAATGAATGGTTGTGATTATTTTTGACTTTTGACATATGGGGGAAAGTGTGATGCATGACTCATGGAAAACTGATGTTATGTTTGGCTATTTGAAGTAAAAGTGACATATGAGGAGTATGTTATGCGTGTAAACTTGATTTGTGGCAAGAGAATCTGATTTTATGGATTTTTTTGAAATGGATTGTGATCTTGAAGAAAATGTTGACTTCATGATTTTGGATGATGAATAATTTAATGAATACATGACATAATGACGTGATCTTGGACATTTTGAAGAGAGAAAGTTTGATAGAACAATGTTTATATTTGGCCTTTGGTCATATGAGGTCTAGAAGCATGAGAAAAATTGACATGAAGTGATTCACATAAACTTGGTATTTTTGTAACTTAGAAAAATTTAGAAGTCTTGAAAATGACAACTTCATGGAATGAACTTTGATCAAGCATATCTTTTGATTCACAAATCCAATGGATTAATGGCTTATATATTTGGAAAGTTAAGAAAAAGTTCTACAACTTTCATATTTGAAGATTGATCATTTGGAACTTGAATCTTGCTTGAATTCAGCTTCAAAGTTGGAAGAAATACCATAAAAAATCCAAAAATGGAAAGTTTTCATTATAAGTCATTTCCACTTTTAGTAACTTTCACCATAAGTCTTTACTCTTGATTATTTGAATATTCCATGATCAAATTCCATCATATAAGCACATTGGGGATGTCATGAGTCATTGTGACCTCAAAAAATCAATAGTTGACTTTTGGTTGACCTTTTCTCAAATAGTTGATTTTTTAGGCATTGATCAATTGAAAACCTTATGATCACAACCAATGGATAATCTTGTATCCTTTGACACTTTATGACATATGAAACACCATGAGACCAAGTTTGGCCCAAGAATCAGAAATAAATTGATCTTGGGAAAAACCCTAATTTGGACCAGTTGACTGAGGAGGGTTGACTATAGGTCAAAACCCTAATTCCTTGTGGAATGATTAAGGATCTTTGAACCCAAGGTATCATATGTGTCAAGATGATGTTAAGATACATATTTCCTTGCTTAATAAGATTTATGTTCCTCTTGTCAATCAAAACCCTATTTTGGACCTTCCTCAAGGAGGTGATAGTCCTCTTTTATTCTCTTTCAATTTCTCAACTATTTGAGGTCAAGATGCATTTTGTGAAAGGTCTTTGATGTATAGTATTTCTCCATGGTTTGGACGAGATCTTGTTCTAGTGGATGGTGATCTTATGCCTTTGGAAAGTTTATGATGCATGTATGATGAGTTATGATCTAATATGCAATGTAATGAAGCATAAACTACTTGTTGTTAGTAATAAATAGAAGGGCAAGTTTTTGGGTGTTACAGCTGCCCCTATTCAATCCATTGTGAAACCGAAGGGATGAAAAACATTGGCTTTCAGACATTCATGATGAAAAGAGATTGAATACCGAAATAAACCATAAACAATTTGCGTTATGTGGGACACTGAAAGGAAAAGATACCATCGTCAAATGAAACCATAAACCAACCAAGAAGTCACACTAACTGTATTCACCAGATCAACCATATCATATACGTCATACAGTTTCCTTGGTCTATTGCCACTTACCTAAGGTACACTAGATCCGGGTTAGGATCTTTCTCACAATAACCCCTTAAATATAAAACAAGCAAATCAAACAAGTAAGTGATATAATTCCTAAGGTAACCCCTCTTTTACTAAGTACTCCCCAGCAGAGTCGCCAGTTCTGTAACATGGTGGGAGAACTGACTTGGTATTTTTGTTTGACAAAAACATGTGCAGATAGCAAGAGTCGCCACCAACTTTTATTTTATCCAATAGGAAAAGTTATAAAATAACATGAAAGACCTTTTAAAAAATTTGAGTTCGGGGGGTAGGTTATATAAAGGGAAGGTGTTAGCACCCTTTATATCCATGATTATCCATGGGCTCTTAGTTACTTAGCTCACTTGTTTGTTTGAAAAGTGTGAAGTGTGTGTTTAGAAATTTTCATAAGTCTTTGTAATGATCCTCATATGGATGTATACAAAGCTTTGAGTTTTTTGAAAATTGTTTGAAAGTGAGATGTGAAAAAGAGTTTTGAAATATGAGCAAGTAACTAAGAACTACCTACCCTAGACTGGTCTTTCATGTTTCTTTATTTCCTTTCAAGGGTAAGATTGTCCTTACTATTAAGGAGTAAGTAGTCATTTACCTTGGATTTATTAAGGGACGGGTGTAGGGTCATCGTATGGTCAGGGAAAGCAACTTGTAGGGTGTATTTAGCAATTCGTATGGACTATCATCATTTGTTCGTAGGGACAAGATCATTATTTCGTAGGCAACTTCGAAGGGACTCATGATCTTTTAAATCTGAAGGGACTTGATGATTTCTTTGTTTGAAAGGACATTTGCTTTTAAGACACCCCATTTTTGAGGGACTTGACCATTTATTAAGGCGACCAAGAGGAGAACCCTAGAAACTGCAGATATCGATCGTTGAATGATCGACTTACGTGTGTGAGTGCTATTTTCAAATAATTATCTTGAGAATTAATTTTCTAAGTCCATTGTTCATTTAATTCTTGGCACGCCCTATATTACTAACCACGCAGTAAATATAATAAAATAAAGGCAAAAATTAAAACTTCTTACACTATTACATGGCTTCGGGGCAGTTACATAATAATAATTGCGGAAAATAAAACCTAAATATTACAAATGTGAAACAGTTACATAATAAGGCGAACAGTAAATGAATAAAATAAAAATGAGTGAAAATAGGAAATAAAAAAAAGGTTTGCAAATTAGATTAAAGAAAGAAAATAAGATTAAGGTTTAAAATTAAGGTTAAAGCAAAACAAATTAGGGTTTTGAGGTTTGAGAAAAAGTTTTAGGGTTTAAAGGTTTAGAAAAAGTTTTAGGGTTTAAAGAAAAATTTTAGGGTTTGAAAAGTTTAGGGTTTTTTATAGAGAAAGTCGGGGTTTTAGGCAAAAAATCAGGGTAGTTAGTTAAAACCTAAATGACACTAATTAATTAATTTTTCATAAAATGTTAACCTAAAAACAATTTAATAAGTTAAATAAATTAAATAATTAAAGAGGATTACGAAATTTATTTTGAGAAAAGGTTTTTAGGTTAAGGGTTAATTATGGTTTAAAAAAAGATTAAAAGTTTAATTAAGAAAAGAAAATATATAATCAATTTAAAAAAAGGAAATAACCAAGGTTGCAAAAAATGCCATGAGGTTGAACCATGCCATTTGGTTCCCTCGCCTCCTGCCTTGCCATTAGGCCACGCCTACGTTTGTGAATAAACTTGTAACAAGGTTATTATATAATAAAATTGAGAAAAAAACACAAGTTAGAAAAAAATGTGAAGGCTGGATTTGAACCCACGCCTTTGCCTTCAACACCTTCAGCCCAAGCCATTGGGCCATACGCGCCTGTTGGTCAATAATTCACAAAAAAACATAATGTAATAAAACAAATCAAATGAACAAATTATGAAAAAACACATGTTGAAGGCTGGGTTCGAACCCACGCCCTCAACGTGACAGGTCCAACACTTTAACCATCAGACTACAAACGCGTGCGTGTTATTAAGACAAAACAAATAAATAATATATGAAAACTAAAATTTGAATTCTCAGAAGCGCGCCAAGCACTTCATCTTCAACCTCTAGCCATCAAATTTACCTGCGAAAATTGCTACGGTATTACCTGTGAATGTCACATTGTTCAAACCACGCACGATTTTTTCAAATTAATCATACCAACATGATCCACACAGTTCATACGACTCAAATATATCAATAAAAATTATTTAAAAGGCTTATATCATGAAACCCTAATTTGGAGGTTCAAACCCTAACAATGGTGTTATGCGGTTTTGGCCATGAAGCTTTGAATTAATCGCACAGAAATCATCTATTCATCATCACAAACCATAAAACACAATCAAAATTTGTTAGTAATGCATGATTAGTTGTAATCGAAAAATTAAAATTCAAGAACAATATGGATTCAGTTTATGCATATGGCTACGATTTTGATGATTAAAACGATTGGGACATGTTCAATGAACACCAAGGAATGATTTGCAACCTTTGTAATGCTTTGAAAAATCTTTGAATGCCAAAACCGAAAATTGGATTTTTTGGAAAAAAATGAATTTTGAAAGGTGCTCTCTTACCTGAATTTTTCATCCCCAATCCTAGTAGTTTGCTTATGGTTATGCAGTGATGTTATTAGGTCAAGATTTTGGGTCTTGGTTGTATGAATTTGAGTTGCTTGCATGTGAAGAAACCTCATTGCCATAATTGTCCCAAAATCAAATATTCTCATATCACATTGGTCTTGTACGAAATTGGAGATTACCAATCACTTTGAATACCATATATTTGATCCCAAAATCAATTTCAAACCAAATCTTTAATTTATATAATTTATTTTAATTAAAAATGATTTTAAATGATTAAAATAAATAATAATATAAAATAAATAATAAAAATTAGAAAATATGGTCATTGGGTCGTGAATGGACTTATCTTTGAGTTTGGATTGAAATATTGTAGGCCCATTTGGAAAGAATTGGAGTTATGGCCTTTTTTGCTTCATACACCTCTTGAAAATATCCCAACTTTGACAATGCATAACTTCCTCAATTTTGATCCCATGAAGGTGTTCTAGGACTTTTTAGAAAGCTTCTAGTGTCCTATAATAAACCCTTTAGGTATCATGTCCATATCATGTACCATTTTTAAATTATGAGCTTTGGAAAAAGTTGACTTTTTGTTGAATTTCAATAAGACCTATAATGTCTTAGCTCATATATTTCAAATGAAGCATTTTTGGACTTGGCTTGTGAGACACAAATTTGTAGATAATTGGATTTTCTTTAAAATGAGCTTTGGATGGGAAATTTTTGATGAAGTGTGTGAAAGTTATGGCTGGTCAAAGTTCAGTTGACTTTTCCTACACAACCCTAATTTAGTAACTCCTGATTTTTGATGATTCTGAGGTTTCCTTGATGAATCATGATCAACCCTTGATCAAATGATGAATTTTACCTCATAATATTGATTTTGACCAAAAATCTTGCAATTTGACTTCGTGTTGACCATAATTGATTTTTTGACCAAGTTAACTGATTTTTGGGTATCAGAGCATCTGACTAGCTAAACTTGTTGGGAAAGCTTTGAAACATGACATGAGGATTCTTTGAGGTATGTGGGATGTTATGAACTCTACTTGAGGCTTTGGAAGTCCACTTTTCTTGGGGAAACTCAAAACCCTAGTTCTAGATCCATTGTTTAGGAAGAGGCTTTGTCTGATGAAATCTTCAATCCCTCTGACTAATTGAGAACTTTGTGACTATTGTCTTGAATATTGGATGGAAAATTTTGGGGTACAATAACAACTCCTGTTCAATTTTATGAAACCTGAGGAGTTAGATTGACACGTATGCCATTCGTGACTTGAAGGTTGAAGGGGATTGAATACTAAAGCCCAAAAATTTGCACTTGTCGGTGCACAGAGTAACACTGTTGGTTGGTTATATTGCTTGAATGGGCTTAGAGATGCCATTCGGAGTATTCGGAGATGGGCTTATATATGCCATCCAAAATACCAGAAGGTAAGAGTATATGCATGTTGTTACTGCACTAAGTATCAGCACTAGATCTTCGTATAGATAGTTTATGAACTGTCTCTGTAACATGACTGAGTTAAATATCAGCACTAGATCTTCGTGTAGATCGTCTCTGAATTGTCTCTGGAGAAAAAGATATTATGCACTAAGTATCATTACTAGATCTTCGTATAGATCGTCTCTGACCTGTCTCGGGAAAATATCTTGATAGAAGTATCAGAAGTAAATCTCTGAAAACATTATGCACTAAGCATCAGTACTAGAACTTCGCATAGATCGTCTCTGAACTGTCTCAGGGAGAAAAAGATATCTTGCACTAAGTATCAGCACTGGATTTTCGTATAGATCATTTATGAACTGTCTCAAGGACTTGGTAACATTTATGTGACTATAAACTATCCTGAAAAAGAAAGATTAGTTTATGCAGGATTGCATGACATGAAATATAAATGAGGATGTCGTATGCATTATGGATGTGTATGCCATGATATGATGTGAGTGATGTATGAATAAATTATGTAGTTGAAGCGCATGAGTAGCTTTGTATAACAAATGCTGGCTGGGGAAAATAAATCTCGATTCGTTGATGAGGAATATGAAGACTTCGTTCCCGTCTTGTTTTGAAATATCGTACTTAGGATCTTCCATTTTCCGTTCGTCGTACTTCTTATTGAAGGATTAAATTCCTGAATACCCTGACTGGGGATAAAAGAGACGAACATTCCCCTGAGGATCTCGTAGAATCAGAAGTATGAGAGGCTACTTGGAGTATTTCGTTAGAATATATCCGTAAAGATTACTCTGTGGGGATGAATTGGCGAAGATTCGTTGGATTCTTACATCCGATCATCCTTAGTAAATGTTATTATTGTATTTTATGCATTTTTGGTAAACATCAATCATATTCAAAAGCATGTATACATTCAAACATAATCAACGAACATTTTCGCTTAAGTAAAAAGGGAAAAGTAAACCTGAATTCGAAAATAGAATTGTATTAATTTAGAAAGTAGCCTATAAACAAGCAAGTTTGAACAAAGAGACGGAAATCCTAGTAAGAGGAATTCGTCGTATTTTTTTATAAAAAGAGTACAAAAACAAGGAAAATAGCTATGTGGAAGTGATCCTATTGAGTTTCAACTTTGCTATTGTCATTATATTCAATTATCTCATCCCTTACTGTCAAAAGATAAATGATTTGACTAATTTGCACCTGTTTGAACTTGACATAGGTAGCACAACCAGTTGAGGTTACATGGGTGATCCAACGAGACATAGTCGTACGCTTTAATCCCTAACTTTTTTCTGGACTGCCCTTTCAGGTTTTCAGTCCACCGGGATACCTTTTTTTGCCCAAGCCGCCCTTTCGAGTTTTCGACTTGTCGGGTGTACAATTTATATATATATATATATATATATATATATATATATATATATCCCTAATTTTTTCCCGAACCCTTTTGGTTTTTCGGGATGCCCTTATTTTTGCCTAGGCCAGTCAACCTAGCGGGTCTCTTTTTATGCGTAGTATTTTTTGACTATGTCTGCATTCACAGGTTATGGGAAATCTTCACCATCCATAGTAGTAAGCAGCATAGCGCCTCCAGAAAATACCCTTTTGACTAAAAATGGCCCTTCATAGGTGGGAGTCCATTTCCCCCTAGGATCACCATGGGGTAATATGATACGCTTGATTACCAAGTTTCCAGCCTGATATACTTGTTACTTGACCTTCTTATTAAAGGCTTTTATCATAGGCTTCTGATACATCTGACCATGACAAATAGCCGAAAGCCTCTTTTCATCAATCAAATTTATCTAGTCAAGTCGGGTCTGAATCCATTCAACTTCATATAAGTCTGCATCCTTCATAATTCTCAAGGAAGGGATCTGAACTTCAATAGGTAAAACTGCTTCCATACCATAGACAAGAGAGAATAGGATTGCCCTGATTGAAGTACGTACTATGGTACGATAACCATTAAGAGAAAATGGTAACATCCCATGCCAATATTTGTATTTCACTGTCATCTTCTGCAAGATCTTAATATTCTTGTTGGCGGCTTCCACTGTGCCATTCATCTTTGGTCGATATGGAAAAGAATTGTGATGCTTAATCTTGAACTGCGTGCAGAGGTCAGTAATCATAGTATTGTTCAGATTAGTACCATTGTATGTGATAATCCTTTCGGGGATACCATACCTACATACGATATTATGCTTGATGAATCGAGCCACAACATTCTTGGTAACAGAAGCAAACGAGGTTGCTTCTACCCACTTCGTAAAGTAATCAATAGCAACAAGAATGAAACGATGTCCATTAGAAGTGGTAGGTTTCATCTCACCAATCATATCAATGCCCCACATGGAAAAGGTCCAAGGAGCAATCAGAACATTCAATGGAACTGGAGGTACATGTACTTTATCAGCATAGATTTGGCACTTATGACAAGTTTTAGAGTGCTGATAGCAATCAGCTTCTATGGTAGACCAATAATAACATGCTCTCAAAATCTTCTTAGCCATTGTATGCCCACTAGAATGAGTACCAAAGATCCCATCATGCATGTCTTCCATAATCTCTTTTGCTTTCTTCTTATCCACACAACGAAGCAAAGTCGAATCGTGATTGCGCTTGTACAGAATTCCATTACTCAGGAAAAACTTGGCAGAAAATCTTCTCATAAACTTCTTGTCATTCATAGATGCCTCTTCAGGATACTCCTGAGCTTCGAGATATCTTTTTACTTCGTAGAACTAAGGCTTTTCTTCTACTCCCTTAGTATTAACTTTATAACAATATGCAGGCTCAGCTAATCGATCAATAGTAATTCTAGGAGCTTCATCATCCCAACTGATCTCAAACATGGATGACATGGTAGCTAATGCGTCTGCCAATTGATTCTCTTCTCGCGGAATATGTCCAAAAGTAATCTCTTAAAAGTATGGAATTAAATACAACACATTCTCTCTGTAAGGAATGAGATTTGGATGTTTTGTGTCCCATTCACCTTTAACCTGACTAACTACCAGGGCTGAATCTCCGTACACATTCAAGAATTGGATCTTCATTTCAATGGTAGCCTTAATACCCATGATACGTGCTTCATATTCAACCATATTTTTGGTACAATCGAAACAAAGTCTAACATTAAACGGTGTATAACAACCCTCGGGAGAGATAATCACAAAACCAACACCATTACCAAGCGCATTAGAAGCTCCATCAAAAACCATAGTCCATCGGGATCCATGTTCAGGTCCTTCATATTGTCTAGGTCCTTTAGTAACAAGCATAATATCTTCATCCGGAAACTCAAAGTTCATAGTATGATAGTCATCCACTACTTGATGAGCCAAATGATCAGCTACCACACTTCCTTTAATTGCTTTCTGAGTAGTATATTGTATGTCATATTCTGTCAAGATCATCTGCCATCTTGCTATTCGTCTGGAGAGAGCAGATTTCTCAAATATGTACTTAATAGGATCCATTTTTTAAATCAATAAAGTGGTATGAGTCAACATATATTGACTTAGTCGACGAGCATCTCAAGCCAAAGCGCAGCAAGTTTTCTCGAGCAGTGAGCATCTTATATCATAGTCGGTAAACTTTTTTCTAAGGTAGTATATTGCTTGCTCTTTTCGACCAAACTCGTCATGTTGCCCCAACACATACCTCATTGACTTATCCAACACTGTTAAGTACATAATCAAGGGTCTTCCATCAAATGGTGGCATCAATATTGGAGGTTCTTGGAGGTATTTCTTGATCTCATCAAAAGCTACCTGGCATTCGTCATTCCATTCCATTACTTGATATTTCTTCAACAATTTGAAGATTGGCTCACAAGTAGCAGTTAATTGGAAAATAAATCTTGCAATGTAATTTAGTTGTCCCAGGAAACCTCTGACTTCCTTCTCAGTACGGGGAGCAGGCATTTCTTGTATAGCTTTTACCTTTGCAGGTTCAACTTCAATACCTTTACCACTGACAACAAAACCCAATAGTTTACCAGATCTAACTCCAAAGGTACATTTGTTTGGATTTAATCTCAGCTTGTATTTCTTCAACCTCTCAAACAACTTATGCAGATGATCAAGATGTTCCTCTTCAGTCTGGGATCTGGCTATCATATCATCAACATATACCTCTATCTCATGGTGAATCATGTCATGGAACAAAGCTACCATAGCACGCTGATATGTTGCCACAACGTTCTTCAAACCAAATGGCATTACTTTATAACAAAAGGTGCCCCATTGTGTGACAAACTTAGTCTTATCCATATCTTCAGGTGCCATCTAAATCTGATTATAACCAAAGAAACCATCCATAAAAGATAATACCATATGCTGAGCAGTATTGTCTACCAGAACATCAGTATGTGGAAGCGGAAAATTATCTTTGGGGCTAGCTTTGTTCAAATCCATGTAATCCACGCACATGCGTACTTTACCATCTTTCTTAGGCACTGGTACCACATTTGCAACCCATTAAGGATAGAAAGTGACAACTAGGAACCCTGCATCAAATTGTTTCATCACTTCTACTTTAATCTTTTCTGACATTTCAGGACGCATACGACGAACTTTCTGTTTTATTGGACGACAGCCTTCCTTCATTGGCAGACAGTGAACCACAATATCAGTATCAAGTCCCAGCATATCCTCATAAGACCAAGCAAAGATCTCCACATAGTCATGTAACATGTGAATTAATTTTTTCTTAACCTGATCTTCTAACTCAGCACCTATCTTGTCTTCTTTCCTGTCTTTCTTAGTTCCCATATCACAACTTCAATTGGTTCTTCATGCAGCTGTATAACTTTCTCTTCTTGATGTAGCAACCTAGCAAGCTCTACAGGCATTTCACAATCTTCCTCATTTCCATCCTCGGCTTGATAGATCAGATTCTCGAAGTTATAATTGGCAATAGCAGAACTGTTATCAACGGGATCCATAGTGGATGAGGATCTACATTTTAGTGACGTGGGTGTGTGTAAGAACACATAGCTTTTGATAAAGGAAACATAAAAGAAAGACAAAGAGCGCAATATTTACGAAAGCCAAAACGTCCATTGATTTTATTGAATGAAAATATGCAAATGAAATGACATCCCTAACAAGCATACCATTGTGCCTCGGGCAAGGCACAAGGCTCAAAAGTTTTTAATTGTTCAAAATTACAAACAAGAAAAACAGTAATAACATTTACTCCTGACTAAAGGAGATAGGAATAACATCTTCAACTTTCCAATTATTGAGCCCACTGCCAATGGTAGGAAATATCCAGCTATCCAAGTTGTAGTCTTCATCAGAGTCCTCCACAACGTTGATTTGATCCTTCTGAACTCCCTTGTTGGTGATACGAATAGCACGAGCACGACGAACAACCTTCTGAGATTTTGCAGAAAAACCCAAACCAAACATGTCAGACTTGTAAGGAATGTCACAAAGTTGACCCCAGATAATACAACCACGTTCTTCAATTACAACTCTAGCATCCTTCAGAGAGGCCATTGTAGGAGGTACTCTAGTAGCAGCAAGAGCTGGTTTAGCAGCAGGGATAGACTCAGCAGCAGGAACAATCTGAGGAACCACTTCAAATATTTGATAAGGAGTCTCAACAAATTCACCATCCATCTCAACATACTTGAAAGTATTTACATGACTAACCATATACTCTTTTTCACCATAAATAGTGACAATTTTGCTTTTCACTGGATATTTCAGTTTCTGGTGTAAAGTGGAAGTCACAGTACCTGCCCCATGTATCCAAGGACGCCCAAGTAAGCAGGAATAGGAAGGATGAATATCCATAACATAGAAGGTAGAATCAAAGACTTGAGAACCCACTTTGATTGGGAGGTCAACTTCTCCTTGCACCATTCTTCTTGAACCATCAAAGGCTTTCACCACCACATTACTGGGTCTTATCACAATATCTTCAAAGTTGAGTTTGTCCAGAACATCATTTGGTAACACATTTAATGAAGAACCATTATCCACCAAAACATGAGACAGAGTAGTTCCCATACACTCAATGGAGATATGTAGAGCTTTGTTGTGGTTTCTTTTGGCAGGAGTTAGATCAACATCAGAAAATCCTAAGCCATTGTCAGTCGTTAAATTAGCAACACAATTTTCGAACTGGTCCACAGAGATTTCATGTGGTACATGAGCAGACTTCAAGAATTTCACTAAAGCCTTAGCATGTGCTTCAGACCACAACAACAGAGACAACATAGAGATCTTGGAGGGAGTATGCCCCAATTGTTCAACAATATTATAATCACTTTTGTGGATGATCTTCAGTACTTCATCCATTTGCTTAGAGAGGTCTTTAGTAACTGGTGTTTCAGCCTGAACAGGCTCAATCAATGGTCCTTTTCCCCGAGCATCAGTACTTGGCCCAGGATTGGAGATATGACTAGAGCAGCAACATTCTTTAAAGTGTCTTCTGGAGAGAAAATTCTTTCGCTCCTAGTAACCTTACTAGTCCTACAATATTGTCAATATCAGGATTAACATCTGCATAAGGTATATCAGTTAGAGGCTCTTGCTTGATACCATGGATATAAACATCAAAACCATAATTCCAAGGGATAGCCTTGTCAAAAGAATATGGAATTGGGTCAGGAGTAGTAATAATCATGGGAGCCACATTTGGCTCAGCAGTAATTTTCACAGGACCCTTAGGAGAAATCCTCACAGGACCCTTAGAAGTTATCTTCACAGGAGTATTAGTAACCATAAACACATCTTCAAGCTTCAGGTCTTGGGACAGGCCTTCACATAAGCTCTCTACATAAGGGATCTTCTCAAATAATATAGTATGGTTGTTCATTAAACACTGAATACCTTCTTTCAGCTTCCAACATTCATTGGGTTGAGAGGCACAGTAAAAAAAGTATTCATTGCAACCTGGAAATAAACCAGCTTGTTGTAGCTTATTCTTAATAATGGATAGAGGAGTAGTCAAATCAGTCACAGTAGAAACATAAGAAACATCATCAACAACATTAACAGTTTTCTCATGTTTGGGCATAGGAGTAGTAATCACATTAGGAGTTTCAGGAGGATCAAACTCAATTTCTCCAGCATCAATCATATCCTGAATCTTATTCTTCAACGCCTAACAGTTATTAGTATCATGGCCTGGGCAGTTGGAGTGATATGCACACCTTGCATTGGGATTATAACGAGGAGAGGTAGTATTAGGATTCTGAGGAGGGTCCCTCAAAGTAATCAGTTCCCCTTTCAACATGTGTTGTAGAGCCTGAGCCAACGATATATTGATATTTGTAAATTGTCTCCTAGGCGTACCTTTCTTAGGTTGACTATTCTGTTGTTGATCTTGTTGTGCAGGTGCAGGATTAAAGATTAGGACTGCTCCCACAGATTGGTTATTCCTATTACGACCCTGTTGGCCATACACAACATTAGATTTTTTCTTTCCATTAGAGGGCTTCTTGGTGGTACTTGAAGAGGCAACCATTTGTATCTTACCACTTTGCATTCCATTCTCCACACGTTCTCCAGTCATTATCAGCTCAGTGAAACCAGATGATGAACTTCCAATAAGATGACTGTATAAAGGACCAATTAGTGTACTCATGAACATATCAACCAATTCCCTGTCAGTTAAAGGAGGTTGAACTCTACTTGCAAGATCTCTCCACTTCTGGGCATACTCCTTATTACTTTCTTTCGAACCCATAGACATGCTTTGGAGTTGCATGCGAGTTGATGCTAAATCAGAGTTATATTGATATTGCCTATAGAAGGCCTTAGCAAGATCATTCCAAGTACGAATATTGGTAATGTCAAGTTGATATTACCATTCCAATTGATCTCCAGATAAACTCTCTTGAAAAAAATGAATCCACAGCTTCCTGTCAGCAGTATGTGGTTGGATCCTTCGGACATAAGATCTCAAATACAGCTTAGGACATGACACATCATCATACACCATAAAAGTAGGAACCTTGAAACCAATAGGGATGAAGACTCCAGAAATCAAACTCAAATCTTCAAAATCCAACCCAGAAGTCTTCTGTAATTCCATAGCATTCACACGGTCCTCCAGTAACTTATATTTCTCATCACCAGTTGAATCATGGTAATAATTATCCTCATAATCAGAATTCACAGTAGTACCACGTAGACTTTCTTCTTCTTTCGCAGAGTCTTCATCTCCAGGGTTTTCAACCTTATCATTTGTCTTGATCGGAGCTCTGAATCTTCTACCTAGATTGATGAAGCCAAATTGCTTTTTAGTCTTCTTCTTTTTCTTGTCCAGGAGTACCTTCAGCTCTTCTTGTCCCTTGGACAAGTTCAGGATCATCTTTTGGAATTGGGCATTCTGAACTTGAAGATCTTTGACAGATTGTTCGAGAGCCATTTCTGCTGAAATAAATAGCGAGAATATGAGAAACCTGCTATGAAAACCTGTTATGCAAATTTATGGTATGTAGATGCATATGCAATGTTTTCAAGGACCGCAGGATCTAAATTTGTTAAAACCAACAAAAAACAAAAACTTTTATCAGTAGGTTTGAAATAATATTGCCCCTCTGGCTTACAAATTAAAAGAGAACAAAATTTATAAAGAAAATAAAACATCTTGAAATTTAAGTCTCCCATGGACGCTTCCTCTTGGTGTAGAGGTATGTGTTGAGATTCCGCTCCTCGTGAAGTTGCTTTGTCAGCTCCAACACTCTTTCTTGGCTAACCCTGAATTGAGCTTCAAAGGTATCTTTTTGCTCCTTCAGTTAGATCCAGGACTTCTGCACCTCTTCCAAATCAGTAGGCATATCTGGATAAAGAATGGTATAAGGAATATCTCCTTCAATAATAGGCTCAACAGTCATCGGTAGAACAGCGGGATATGGCGTCATAAGAGTCTGAGCACGAGACTGCACCCATCTGAGATAAGGATCCATAGGAATGAAGTACTTTGGTTCTAGAGTCTTACTATCAACCTTGTTCACCTTATTCCAAGCTCGTATGAACCTTTGACGGTAACCTTGAAGATCGTTGTCGTAATCAAACACAATACCTTGAATAAGCATGTCATGAGGACCATTACTCTGAGTATAACCAAACTGACGCAGTGCGAAAGAAGTATTATAAGTAATGCCCCATCTTATGCCAAGGAGTGGCACATTAGGGAATTCTCCATAACGGTCAATGATAGTGACATTTTCCATAGATCGGAAAACCAGTGAATATCTGAATGAGAGAGTGACATTATCCTTTTAGACCGCCTCAAACCTTTTTCATTCTTCATCACAGATCGAGGAAGGTGTGAAATAAACCACCTTGATAGTAGAGGTATGCAACATATCAGAGTTCCTCGCGCCTTCGTAGTACGAGTGTGAAGAGAGTGTAAGATATCTCCAAGCAAGGTAAGTGCAGGATTGTGAGTCAGAAATATGTTGATGGCGTGTACATCTATGAATTGGTCTGGATTAAGGAACAATACCAAACCATAAATCAACAAGGCTAAGATTTCCTCAAAAGCATCGTGACTCATAGCATCCAAGAACACCAGAGCTTTTTCTATCAATACTTTGGCAAGAATACCCTTAACTCCGCTTCTTGTTTCTAGGACAATGTCTGATTTCTTCAAATGTAGGGCTATAACAATGACTTCAGATTTAGGCTCCTTCTCTAAGCCTGTGAAAGGTTTCTGATCAAGGATAGGTACACCAAGTATCTTGGAGAATTCTTCCATTGTGGGCATCAGTTGATAATCGGGAAATGTGAAGCAATAATGTTTAGGATCAAAGAACTAGAACAGGACACTCGTCATATCTTCATCAAATCCTAAGCTAACTAAGTCAAGTAGATAACCATGTTTCTTTATGAATTGAGAGCTTTTAGGAACTTTAGAGACCAACTCCTTAAGCTTGGAAGGTATCCATATGAAGTTGATCCGGATAGTGTTTCTACGAGTGGAAGCCATAACCTGCAACAAAGAGTAAAGATAAATCCTTTGGTCCTTGAAATGGTTAGTGAGAATGTTATGCTTATGATGTCATGATGTTATGATATTATGTTCAATCACAAACAAGTGGCACACATAAACAAGTCACACAATATCCCTAGGTTTAGAGGCTTGCATGAGGTTTAAAGGAAAGTACCCCCCCCTGAAGTTTAGTTAGTTCATCTTGTCCTAACAAAAGTAATCGGGTTCAAAGGGATCTCAATATCACTGATCCTTCTCAAGTTTTTGTTCAGTAAGCAACTGACTTGCCAACCAAAACTCCCCAAGATTAGAATCTCAATGAGCGTAGCATCGAGTATCAACCAACTTTAGACTTCACCAAAGTCGGCTATCTCACTATTTTCTAAAGGCCAAGATGGGTCAATTAGGGTTCTAAAGGGTAGTTAGTGTTAATTACAACATATAGCAGCCTCATATTATCCTCAAGTTACTTAAGGAACATAAGCATCAACCAAGAAGTCACACTGACTGTAGCCACCAGATCAACCATATTGGTATACGTCGAACAATTTCCTTGGTATATTGCCACTTACCTAAGGTACACTAGATCCGGGTTAGGATCTTTCTCACAGTAACCCCATAACAATCCCTTAAAGATAAAGCAAGCAAATCAAACAAGTAAGTGATCTAATTCCTAAGGTAACCCCTCTTTTACTAAGTACTCCCCAACAGAGTCACCAGTTCTGTAGCACGGTGGGAGAACTGACTTGGTGTTTTTGTTTGACAAAAAACATGTGCGGATAGCAAGAGTCGCCACCGACTTTTATTTTATCCAATAGGAAAAGTTATAAAAGATCAGGAAAGACCTTTTAAAAAATTTGAGTTCGGGGGGTAGGTTATATAAAGGGAAGGTGTTAACACCCTTTATATCCATAGTTATCCATGGGCTCTTAGTTACTTAGCTCACTTGTTTGTTTGAAAAATGTGAAGTGTGTGTTTAGAAATTTTGAAAATTGTTTGAAAGTGAGGTGTGAAAAAGAGTTTTGAAATATGAGCAAGTAACTAAGAACTACCTACCCTAGACTGGTCTTTCATGTTTCTTTATTTCCTTTCAAGGGTAAGACTGTCCTTACTATTAAAGAGTAAGTAGTCATTTACCTTGGATTTATTAAGGGACGGGCGTAGGGTCATCGTATGGTCAGAGAAAGCAACTTCTAGGGGTGTCTTTAGCAATTCGTAGGGACTATCATTATTTTTTCGTAGGGACAAGATCATTATTTTGTAGGCAACTTCGAAGGGAATCATGATCTTTTAAATCTTAAGGGACTTGATGATTTCTTTGTTTGAAGGGACTTTTGCTTTTATGACACCCCATTTTCAAGGGACTTGACCATTTATTAAGGCAACCAAGATGGGAACCCTAGAAAGTGCAGATAGCAATCGCTGAACGATCGACTTACGTGTGTGAGTGCTATTTTCAAATAATTATCTTGAGAATTAATTTTCTAAGTCCATTGTTCATTTAATTCTTGGCACGCCCTATATTACTAACCACGTGGTAAATATAATAAAATAAAGGCAGAAATTAAAAGGCAAAAATTAAAACTTCCTACACTATTACATGACTTCGGGGAAGTTACATAACAATAATTGTAGAAAATAAAACATAAATATTACAAATGCGAAACAGTTATATAATAAGGCGAACAGTAAATGAATAACATAAAAATGAGTGAAAATAGGAAATAAATAAAAAAAGGTTTACAAATTAGATTAAAGAAAAGAATTAGGATTAAGGTTTAAAATTAATGTTAAAGCAAAAAAATTTAGGGTTTTGAGGTTTGAGAAAAAGTTTTAGGGTTTAAAGGTTTGAGAAAAAGTTTTAGGGTTTAAAGAAAAATTTTAGGGTTTGAATAGTTTAGGGTTTTTTATAGAGAAAGTCGGGGTTTGAGGCAAAAAATCAGGGTAGTTAGTTAAAACCTAAATGACACTAATTAATTAATTTTTCATAAAATATTAACCTAAAAACAATTTAGTAAGTTAAATAAATTAAATAATAAAAGAGGATTACGAATTTATTTTGAGAAAAGGTTTTTAGGTTAAGGGTTAATTATGGTTTAAAAAAAGATTAAAAGTTTAATTAAGAAAAGAAAATATATAATCAATTTAAAAAAAGGAAATAACAAAGGTTGCAAAAAATGCCATGAGGAGGAGTTGGACCCATGCCCTTTGGTTCCCTAGGCTCCTGCCTTGCCACTAGGCCACGTCTCCGTTTGTGAATAAACCTGAAACAAGGTTATTATATAATAAAATTGAGAAAAAGACACAAGTTAGAAAAAATATGTCCAAGGCTGGGTTTGAACTCACGCCCTTGCCTTCAACACCTTCAGCCCTAGCCACTGGGCCATGCGCGTCTGCTGGTCAATAATTCACAAAGAAACATAATATAATAAAATAAATAAAGTGAACAGATTATGAAAAAAAACATGTTGAAGGTTGGGTTCGAACCCACACCCTCAAAGTGACAGGTCCAACACTCCAATCATCGGACTACAAATGTGCGCGTGTTATTAAGACAAAACAAATAAATAATATATAAAAACTAAAATTTGAATTCTCAGAAGCGCGCCAAGCACTTCATTTCCAACCTGCCTGCAAATTTCCTTGCGAAAATTGCTACGATATTACCTGCGAATTTTATTTCATAGGTAAACCTGCGAATGTCACATTGTTCAAACCACGCACGATTTCTTCAATTTAGTCATACCAACATGATCCACACAGTTCATACAACTCAAATATATCAATAAAAATTATTTAAACGGCTTATATCATGAAACCCTAATTTGGAGGTTCAAACCCTAACAATGGTGTTATGCGGTTTTGGCCATGAAGCTTTGAATTAATCGCCCAGAAATCATCTATGCGTCATCATCACAAACTATAAAACACAATCAAAATTTGTTAGTAACACATGATTAGTTGTAATCGAAAAATTAAAATTCAAGAACAATATGGATTCAGTTTATGCATATGGCTACGATTTTGATGATGAAAACGATTGGGACATGTTCAATGAGCACTAAGGAATGATTTGCAACCTTTGTAATGCTTTGAAAAAGCTTTGAATGCCAAAATCAAAAATTGGATTTTTTGGAAAAAATTGAATTTTGAAAGGTGCTCTCTTGCCTGAATTTTTCGTCCCCAATCCTACTAGTTTGCTTATGGTTATGTAGTGATGTTATTAGGTCAAGATTTTGGGCCTTGGTTGTATGGATTTGAGTTGCTTGCATGTGAAGAAACGTATTGCTATAATTGTCACAAAATCAAATATTCTCATATCACATTGGTCTTGTATGAATTTGGAGATTACCAATCACTTTGAATACCATATATTTGATCCCAAAATGAATTTCAAACCAAATCTTTGATTTTATATAATTTATTTTAATTAAAAATGATTTTAAATGATTAAAATAAAAAATAATAAATAATAAATAATAAAAATCAGAAAATATGGTCATTAGGTCGTGAATGGACTTATCTTTGAGTTTGTATTGAAATATTGTAGGCCCATTTGGAAAGAATTGGAGTTATGGCCTTTTTTGCTTCATACACCTCTTGAAAATATCTCAACTTTGACAATGCATAACTTCCTCAATTTTGATCCCATGAAGGTGTTCTAGGACTTTTTATAAAGCTTAGAGTGACCTCTAATCAACCCTTTTGGTCTCATGTCCATATCATTTACCAGTTTTAAATTATGAGCTTTGGAAAAAGTTGACTTTTTGTTGACTTTCAAAAAAGACCTATAATGTCTTAGCTCATATCTTTCAAATGAAGCATTTTTGGACTTGGATTGTGACACACAAAGTTGTAGAGAATTGGATTTTATTCAAAATGAGCTTTGGATGGGGAATTTTTGATGAAGTATGTGAAATTTATGGTTGGTCAAAGTTCAGTTGACTTTTCCTACACTAAACCCTAATTTAGTAACTCCTGATTTTTGATGATTCTGAGCTTTCCTTGATGAATCATGATCAACCATTGATCAAATGATGAATTTTACCTCATAATCTTGATGTTGACCAAAAATCTTGCAGTTTGACTTTGTATTGACCACAGTTGACTTTTTGACCAAGTTAACTGATTTTTGGGTATCTGAGAATCTGACTGGCCAAACTTGTTGGGAAAGCTTTGAAACTTGACATGAGGATTAGTTATGAAGTCTACTTGAGGATTTGGAAGTCCAATTTGCTTGGGGAAACTCAAAACCCTAGTTCTAGATCCATTGTTCAGGAAGAGGCTTTGTCTGATGAAATCTTCAATCCCTCTGACTAATTGAGAATCTTGTGATTATTGTCTTGACTCATCCTCAGTAGAGTCGGTGGAATTGATTCCCCACACAGTTGCCTCCCCCAGTAGAGCAATGCCTGACATACTTCCCCAGCGGAGTTGCTGAAACTTCCTCATCCCCAACAGGAGCTCTCCCTCCGGACAGATCAACCAATGATCTCTTTCCCCAGCTGAGTTCTCCCTCCAGACAGATCACCCAGAGATCTTTCTCCCCGCGGGATCCGGATCTTGGATCATTCCTCTCATCTGCATAATCATAGCATACACATCCTTTTTCCAAAATAAGCGTAGCATTCCGTCTAGCACGGAGCATTACGGAAAAAATCAAACATTTGCATGATCATGAGCTAGGATTGAGCCAGTCACCTGCAAATACCATCATCACTTCACCAACAATGTATAAAAGTCATCTCCCCTGCAGATAAAAGCCAAAGCATCCCCTTTTCACTCTCAAATACAGATGCCTGTTCATATTTATACATGCTCCTTTTGACACTCATCCGTGTCATCTTTCCCCAGTAAGGTCGCCAGACTACCTTCTACAGATATTTGTTCATAACTTGTACATATTCTTTTCGGCACTCGTCCATGTCATACTTCCCCAGCAAGTCAAAAAACACTCGTCTGTGTCTTGCACATATGTCCTCAGCATATCATGATTATACGTACTTATACAGAAGTCTTTGATACTCGTCTGTATCTTGTATATATCACCCCTCAGCAGATTCAACACTCGTCTGTGTTCCTTGCTTCACCAATTGATACTCGTCCGTATATTCATCCCTAAAACACGTGTTAGCGTTTGCTTCTACCGATACTCGTCCGTATCGTGGTCCTAAGGATGCTCGTCTGCATCTTTAATCTATACTCACTGTCAAACACTTATGCCGTTTATTTTAAAGTGTAAGCACTCGTCCGTGTTTACAATTCCCCAGTAAGTCACCAACAAAGCAACTTTCTCCTATCCGGCATTCGTCCTATGTCGTGATACTTTCGGCAGCCTTCCCCTGCTAGGTGATTGTCCTTCACCTTTGGATGATCGTCCCTCATCTTTTCCCCAGTGGAATCCCCATTGTTGGAACCTTCTATCCAGCATTCGTCCTATGTTGTGATAAAGAGCAGTCGTCCCCTGCTAGGTGATCGTCCTTCACCTTTTTGATGATCTTCCCTCATCATTTATCCGATGGCCATCCCCATCGTTGATCTTGTTATCTGGAATTCGTCCTATGTCGCGATAATCCCCAAGAGTAGTCGTACCCTGCTAGGTGATCTTCCTTCACCTCTTGATGATCGTCCTTCACCATGCTTATCCGATGGCCGTCCCCATCGTTGACCTTTTCTATCTGGCATTCGTCCTATGTCGAGATAAAGAGCAGGCTGTCCCCTGCTAGGTGATCGTCCTTCACCTTTGGTGATCGTCCCTCATCAAATATTTCATTTATTCTTTAACCCGATGGTCGTCCCCTCGTGGTCCCTTTTTCTGATGATCGTCCTTCATCAACTTTTACCCAATGGCCGTCCCCATCGTTGTTTACTTTACCATTCAACCTGATGGTCGTCCATGCCAGTGTTTCCCTCATCCCTTTAATCCCCAGAGAATTTTATTTCCCTACCCGATGGTCTTCCCTGTCGCGGTTTCTTTATTCCCCAGCATGATGGTCGTCCCCGTCATTGCTTTGCTTACCGTTTTACCCCCAGCAGTCGTCCTCTGCTCGATGGCCTTCCTCCATCGCTTTCATTCAATACTCATACTACTATCTTTTACAATTTATATCCCTTTTCTTCTTCTCCCCAGCGAGTGCAAACTTCGGACTGTCTTTGGTATTCAACCACAAGTTATCTTGTTTGTCTGTTAAGCCAGGCGCTTACATCCTGCACAGCTAACTCATGCTTGAATAGGGGCAGATGTAAACACCCCAAATTTGCCCTCACTTTTTCTCACACCATGGCTTGTGATCTTTAATTTTTGCATTAGCATAAGCATACCATCTCATATTGCATGTTTGTTTCATCTGCATAGTTCATTTCATCTTCATCTAGGGTTTGTGATTTGAGCAATCCAAGAAGTGATCTGAGCCATCCCAAAGGTCTTGAAGCTTACCAAGAGGGTCCATGTGTGTTCCATGATCATAATATACCCCCCAAAGTTCATAAAAGTCAAGGGATCACAAAGTATGGCAAAGGCATAGAGGCATACTGAAGATTTCCTGCACAGATGACCTAAAATTAGGGTTTTGGTTTCAGAGGCCTTAATCCCAAACTTTTTTGTCATTCTTGTTTCTAATGGTCTTAATATGTTATAAGGATCATGTGTACCAAATTTGATGAAGAAATTTACTGTGGAAGTCATATGATCATTGGGTAACTTCTTGAGCAAGTAAAGTCAAAATCAGGGCATCTGAGGCCCCATCAAGGGTACCAAAGGGTCATCATCATCATTTTGAGTCTCTATGATCTTTATTTGATCTTATAAGTGGTTAGAAGTGCACAAAATTGAAGAATTTAGAGCCAAATGCAAACTTGCTATTTTTGGAAATGACTTGTAATGGAAACTTTCCATTTTGGGAAAGATATTCAACCTATTCTTTCATGACCAAAAATGCTTCAAATGAAAAATTCTTGGGCATGAAATTTGTAGATTACGTCTTCCCATTTTCAAAAAGTACAAGAACATGTCTTGATTCATCCTAGAACTCAAGATATGGCCTTTCAAAGTTGGCAAAAATCCCATAATTTTCAAGTTCATGCCAAAGAGGGAATTTTGCAATTTCACTTGCCAAGCCATTTCATGACCTCTAATCAACTTCAAAACATCATACCAACATAATACAACACATTTTGATCAAGATTGCACCAAAAAATCACAAGTTTCTATGCCTTGCACTTCAAGAAACTCCAAAGAGGGAAAATTGCAAAAACCATGAAAACATTTGATCAAGGCCATCCAGCTGCATTCTATTGACCCAAAGGCCATCCTTGATGCAAGTTGAGGCCAGACACCCCTTCAAACAGCTTCTGCCACGGCCCATGCTTGTGGTACAAAACTTTTGACTTTTTTGCAACTTGCCCATACCAATCACACTATGCCACCACCAACCTTCTGACCAATCAAGACCTCACATGCAAGCATCATGTGTCGCTCCCACCAAATAACACCCGGTCAAGAGGGGTACAGACGCGAACGGTCGGCGAAGGGAGAGAACACACAAGGGTGAACTAAAAAGAAAAGAGTCGCCAGCTAGGCATTTTTATCCCGAAGGAAAGGTAATGCTGCATAGACCTAGAAAGATATGGGTAAGACGGTCGCGAACCAGAGAAACTGAGAAAGGGGGTTGGTTACAACCTGGGAAGGTATTAGCACCCAGATTGTCCTCCGTACTCGACGGGATCCACGCTTGAGAGATTTGTGTTTAAAGGGGTAGTGTCAGTGTTATTTTGTGTGTAAGAGCTGGAAAGAGAATACAAGTGTCAGTGTAAAAGAAATGTGAAGTGAGATGAAAGAGAAGGTTCAGTGCAAGAAAAGAGTATGAAGCTCAAGATTATGAGGCTTAAAGAATAATGCTGGAAGAGGGGGAATATACAAAGACTTTTGTTCGATAACTGTTAAGTTATGCCTACGTATCCTCTCGTGCAATGAGGAAGTCAGAACACCGTAGTTCGACTCAAAGAGACTGAAAGATGAATTGACTTGTGAACTGCTTACTTGTCTATGCTCAAGTGTATGACCTGTATGGCTCATGTGCTAACTGTCTTGCATTAGACGAAAGAAGCGAGTTCTTTTTTGTGAGTGAATGAGATGAGAAAAGAATCCCGGAGGAGACGATTATTTTTTGCTTTTGGGTATTTTAAATCTTTTATTGCTTTTTGGGGTTTGTCATAAGAAAATGAGCTTAAGCCTAAACCAAGGGTTAGTAAACTCATCACATCCTCCCTTTGATTAGGGGTAATGAGAATACCTTAAGTATGAAGTAAACACCTCACACTTAATCACCATGATGTAGGATTAAGATCATTATCCTACTTGTATTTATTTAGATGTTTTTTGGAGTTTTTGTTTAGTGTTAAGTAATGAGTTTAAGCTATAATCAAAGATTCAATGGACTCGTTACACCATCCTAATAGAAGGATAATAGATGAGAACATTTAAGCTGAGAAAGGCTCCTAAACTTAATCCATGATTAGGGATTAACCTCATGACAAAACAAAGTCTTTATTAAAGTGGATTTTAGTTAATGGTAAGATTAAGAAGTGGATTTTATGGTTTGTAAGACAACTTGAGGGAGACTTGTCCATTAACACTAGGGTTAGTCCTTCTTAACCAGTTAAGGAAGAATTAGAACCCTAATGCAAGGCCCAAGTTACAAGCTTGATGTCTTAGTGATAATTAGGTGGATTGATTAAAGGATTTAAACACATTAAGGGTTTAACACTTAGGATTAAAGTTATACACTCCATCCTAATAGAAGGATGCAGGCATAAGCTTAATCACCAAGCCTTAAAACCTTTAAGGTTTAGTCCTTGATTAAGAGATGAGAAGAGAAGACACAAAGATTACATAAAGGTAAAACTAATGGGGGGACTAATCAAACCCTAAATGTGATCATGCTTGGGTGTTCCTAGGGTTTATGAGGCTTGCAAGAAGATCTTCAAGATGCCACCAAGGAAGAAGCAAAGATGGAAGAAGCAAAAAGAAGCAAGTCAACTTACTTCACTTAAAAAGATAAGTTTCTTGAAGAAAGAAAATGAAGAAGGCATGAGCAAGCAAGCTCACTCTAATACAAAGATAAAATACAGCAATGATGCATAAAAGAGATGAGAAGAGGTTATGAGAAGTGAAGGCAAATTCACTTCTCAAAGCACTTACCACCTGAAAAGTTAGCAAAAGGAAATGAAATGAAATGAAAATGAGATGAGATGCAAAGATGAAAAACCAAAGTCAGAAACATATACAAGATGCAAATGATGCTATGGGATGATGCAAAAGCATACCAAGAGATGTGGATAATCATACAAGCAATGAAGATGCAAATGAGATATGAAAGTAAACATGAAAGTTCATGAAAACTTATGAAATGCAATGGATGCATAACATGGTAAATGGATGATGCAATGATCAAACATGATTTCAATATGTCCTAAGATGTCTTATATGTCATCTGGATGCACAAAATGTCATGGCAAGTTCATGTATGCAAGCATATGAAGAATGAATGCAAATGAAGGCAAAAATTAGGGTTTATGTACAAGATGCAATGCACAAATCAAAATAAGAAGCACATGATAAGATAAAAAATTGAAAATGGGATCAAAGGAACCCTAACCCTATATGACATCACACCCCAAAGGAGGAGACCTAACTCTTAACCTAATGGAAGTTATGATTTTCTTAAGTTTGCTAGGGTTTTAAGGGATCTCACAAAGAAAAATGCAAAACAAATAAAAAATGAAAGATAAATTCATGCCAATTTTACCCTAGAAACTACATGATATGTGGAATGCAATGAAAAAAGAACCATTATCAAACTCTTCATGGTTAGGCAGAAAAGATTTTTCCAAGTTAGGGTCAAAATATTGATTTTTAAGAACCCTAAATCAAAAGAAAAATGTCAAAATGGATCAAGAACCAAAAAGAAATTTGTATGAATGGTTTGATAATGTCTCTAAATGTTTCAAGATGCAATGTGATTTTTTTGGTGATTTTTAGAAACTTAAATGGTATTTTAATTAATTAATTTCCATTAATTAATTAAAATAAACATTTAAATATTTTAAAAATACAAATTTTATGAAAAAAATAAAATAAAAATTATTTTCAGAATGAGAAAAATATTTAGAACCATGATGCAAAAAATAAAAAAAAATTAGATGAGTTTTGCTATTTTTAGTAAAATGATAAAGAAAATGCAAATAAAATGAAAATTAAATTGATTTAAATGAGAAGTCAACAGATCCAAGGGCTATGGTTTAAACCAAGGACGCGGGAATTGACCAACGCGCGCATCTGAATGGCTGATATTCAAACTTCACTAATTATGCAATTAAACCCTAATCTGAACCCTAATGACTTTCAGGTGACCGGAACAGTGTTCCGGTCATCTTCTCCGACCAGTTCAAAAACCTAACTTCTTCCCTAGGCAATTTTAAACCCTCTAAAGCTCCAGATCACAACTTCTAATCACCCTAAGCAAGAATCAAGCATGAAAATTCATTTATCTTTCAACATAAACAAGATTCGAATCAATCAAGTTTTCAGGTCAAACTTTCAGAGACATGGTTCAGGCTCAAAACTCAATCATTTTTAAAACCAACAAGCACAGCATGATCAGTGAATCATAAGCAACATTTATATGGCATAAAAAATGATTTTTGGAGAAAAATGTTCTTGGTGATACCTGAACTGAAGCTTTCGAAAATGGTACTGGCTGGCTGCTTCTTTGCTTCAAATCAGCTTCAATGATCCTCCTGAAGAGCTTGCAGTGCTTGGTTGGAGTTTATATAGCCTCTATATGAAGTTGGCTGAAACTCAGTTCAAGAAATGTGAAAATCGTGTTTTTGATTTGAGGTGTTTCAAGGCAAGATGAAGGGTGGGAAATGATCAGTGATGGATGTGTAGTTGAATGGTGGAAAAAGTTTGAGGATTTGTTGGCTGAGCTATGAGTTTCGAAAGCTTTTGCCAGTTAGAGTGATTTTGTGTATGCTGAGGATTCTCTAGTGTTTGGCTGCAATGTTGTGTGTTATGAGCTGTGTTTGATCCACATAACAAGCTGTGATAGGTCAGAGATTGGGTAGTGGCCTATGGTGATTGGTATGGGCAAGTTGCCAAAATGTCAAAAGTTTTGTACTTGAGGTATGGGCTGGTTTTGCAGCTGGCTTGTCCTGGCTCAGCATAGATCAAGGAGAGCCATAGATTTGAAATTGAGGTGATTCAGCAAGCTTGTGAAAGGTTATGTGCCCTTTTGCAATTTTCATGAAGTTTGGCCCCTTTTGAATTTCTTGATGTTCAAGGCATGGGATGAAATGATTGTTGGGCCAATTCTGATCCTTAGGCAATGCATTATGATGTTAAGACATGTAGAAGTGTGTTTGAGGTCACAAAAATGCTTGGCATGAGAATTTGCAAGTTTCCCTCTTTGGTGTAAAAGTGAAATTTATGTGATTTTTCCCAACTTTGACAAGCCATAACTTGAGTTCCAAAATGAATTAGGTCAAGTTCTTGTACTTTTTGAAAAGGGAATGATCCAATATACAACTTTCATGACCAAGAATTTTTCATTTGAAGCATTTTTGAATAAAAAAGAGGAGGTTGAAAACCTTTCCCAAAATGGCAAGTTTGCATTACAAGTCACTTTCCCAAAATGGCAACTTTGCAAATGGCTTGAAATTCCTCAATTTTGTGAACTTATAACTTCTTCTAAGATCAAATAAAGATCATATACACCCAAAATGATGGAGAAGACCCTTTGGTTGGGTGACTGGGGGCCTCAAATGCCCTGATTTTACACTGACTTGCTCAAGAAGTCATCTATTGATCAGATGCCTTCCCCATTGAATTTCTTCATGAAAATTGGTGTGTATGATCCTTATAACATATAGAGACCAATAGAAACAAGAATGACCAAATAATTTGGGGTTATGGTCTCTGAAACCAAAACCCTAATTTTAGGTCATTTTGTGTAGTTAAGCTTGGCTCTGCTTCCATGCTTCCTCAGTTCTTGTGATTTTCTTACTTTCTTGATCTTGGTAGGATATAACATGATGCTTGAACATACATGGACCCTCTTGAGATGATTGAATACCTTTGGAGTGACTCAGATAGCCCTTGGACTGCTCAAATCACAAACCCTAGATGCAGATGACTTAAACTAATGCAGTGGAGCAAAAATGTAATATGAGATGATATGATTAAACTAATGCAAATGAAAAGAGAATCACAAGCCATGGTGAAACTTAGTGAGGGAAAATTTGGGGTGTTTACACCTGCCCATATTTAAACATGAGTTAGCTGTGTAGGATGTAAGCGACGAGCTTAACAGACGAACAAGATAACTTGTGGTTGAATACCAAAGACAGTCCAAAATTTGCACTCACTGGGGAAAAAGGAAAAGGGATATAAATTGTAAAAGGAAGAAAAGTATGATTATAAAATGCGGGCGACAGAAAACGACCATCGAGCAGAGGACGGCTGCTGGGGTAAAAGCAATGACGGGGACGACCGACATGCTAGGGAAAATGAAAAGATCATGGTGGGGACGACCATCAGGTAAAGTAACAAGAATCTATGGGGATTAAAGGTAAATGATGGGGACGACCATCGGGTTGAAGAAATAAATGATGAGGGACGGTCATCAAAGGTGAAAGACGATCACCTAGCAGGGGACGGCTGCTCTGTTGGGGGTAAGGAGAGGGACGGTCATCCAAGGTGAAGGATGATCACCTGGCAAGGTACGGTTGCCGAAAGTATCACGACATAGGACGAATGTCGGATAGAAAAGGTCGACGATGGGGACGGCCATCGGATAAGCATGATAAAGGACGATCACCTAGCAGGGTACGGCTGCTCTCGGGATTTATCATGACATAGGACGAATGTCAGATGACAAGATCAACGACGGGAACGACCATCGGATAAAATGATGAAGGACGATCATCAAAAGGTGAAGGACGATCACCTAGCAGGGTACGGCTGCTAAAATATCACGACATAGGACGAATGTCGGATACAAAAAGGTTCCAATAATGGAGACTCCGCTTAGGGATGATGAAGGACGATCATCAAAAGGTGAAGGACGATCACCTAGCAGGGTACGGCTGCCGGAAGTATCATGACACAGGACGAATGTCAGATAGAAAGGAAGTTCCTTGCTTTTTACTGGGGATTTGCTGGGAACTCTTCTGGGGGAAAGGTAGACACATACGAGTGTCTAAATTAAAGAAAGAAAAGGTATAAGTGTTCGACATTGTGTATAGATTAAAGATGCGGACGAGCATCCTTAAGACTATGATACGGACGAGTATCAGTAGAAACAAATGCTGACGCATGTTCAGAGATGATGATATGGACGAGTATCAACTGGTTAACAAAGAACACGGACGAGTGTCGACTCTGAGGGGAAGAGAGGTGTATACAAGATACAGACGAGTATCTGTATAAGTAAAAGGTATGAGTGAGACACAGACGAGTGTTCAACTTGTTGGGGAGAGGTGACACGGACGAGTGTCCAAAGAGTGTATAGACATCTGTTTGTGGAGAATGTCCTGGCGACTTTACTGGGGAATGATGACACGGACGAGTGCCAAAAGGAGCATGTATCTGTTGTTGAGAGTGCAAAGGAGATGTCTTGGCTTTCTGCCGGGGAATTTGAGAGGTATTTTGTATATTGCTGATGTGGTATTGTTTGGTATTTACAGGTATCTGGTTCAACACATGGCTTATGATTATGCAGTATGTCTGATTTTTGCCGTAATGCTCCGTATTAGACGGAATGCTACGCTCTGAGGGGAAAATATGATGCGAATGGTATGATTATGCAAAAGATACCGATCCGGGATATGGATCCCGTTGCTGCGAAGATCTCTGGCCGATCTGCTTTTGAAAGAACATCCCAGCTGGGAAAGAGATCATTGGTAGATATGATAAGATGTATGACTGTTGGGAAAACAGGTCACTGATAGACCTATCTTAATGATAAGGGGCCCAGCTGGGGTCTGTGGGAGCTTTCATCACTTTGTTGTGAGATCTTCAGACATTGCTCTTCTGGATAGAGGCTGGAGCTCTGCGGGGAGATGGTTCCCTTCCTGGCACTTGGCTGGGGAGGAATGATCACTGTACGATCTTCCTAGAGATTTCTGTGGGGATCCTGCTGAGGATGATGAAATCAGCTGGGGAAATGAGCCCCTTCTGATGCTGTTTGGAAGACAAGTTGAGGAAATAATGATTTGACAGCTTGCTGGGGAAAAGCTCTCATGCCCCATGTCGTACTTTGAATACCTGCAATCCTGTTGTGATAAAGAAACGTACAAGTATCCCGAGGTATCCCTCACTGGATTCCATCATAGGAGTTTAGACACTCCCGGGAGCAAATATATTTCCTGTATGCATGTAATAAGAAAAGGTGCATCTGTATTTATGCAACTATTATATTAAGGACATCAGACATTTTTGCAAATGAAAATGTACGAGACGAAACGTGACTGAAAATCTGATTTTATTAATTTGGGTGCCCTTAATTGGCAAGTACAGTCAAAGGAACAGATCCCCTGAAATGAGGAGATTGTTACAAATTGAGAAACAAAAAGATGCTGGCAATGTTGATGACGCTTCAGTGCTTCCCTTTCGCTATGACTTGTATGACATTGATGTTCTTCTCATCTTGCTTCCTGAAGAAGGCTGATTCTGATCGATGCTCGAACCTTTCGAAGTTTGCCATGTTGTAAGTGATACAGACGAATTCAGAATGCAGTTGTTCGCTTATTCCCTTATTTTGCGTAGATCGCCCTTTCGGGTTTTCAATCCACCGAGATACCCATTTTTGCCTGAGCTGTCCAATGTGGCTTTTCAACTCAGTGGGTGTACATTTCTTTATTTTTTTCCCTTATTTTTGCCCGAGTCTTTTATTCTGTTTTTGACTCGCCGGGATGCCCTATTTTTGCATGGACTTACATTCTGTTTTTATGTCCAGCGGGTCATTTTATGCGAAGTATTTTTTAACTGCATTTGAATTCACAGGGGATAAGAAATCTTCACCATCCATAGTACTGAGCATTAATGCTCCACCAGAGAAAACTTTCTTTACTATGAATGGACCATCGTAATTCGGAGTCCACTTGCCCCTGTGGTCTGTATGAGGAGGGAGGAGTCTTTTCAGCACAAGATCTCCTACTTGGTATTCTCGAAGCCTGACTTTCTGATCGAAGGCTTTCTTCATTCTCTTCTGATACAGCTGCCCATGACAGATTGCAGCTAGTCTCTTCTCTTCGATCAGATTTAGTTGCTCGTATCGGGATCGGACCCATTCTGCTTCATTCAGCTTGACATCCATTAGTACCCGCAAGGAGGGTAATTCAACTTCAACAGGTAGGACTGCCTCCATACCATACACAAGCTGATATGGTGTTGCCCCAGTGGATGTTCTGATTGATGTACGGTACCCATGCAAGGCAAATGGTAGCATTTCATACCAGTCTTTGTATGTGACCACCATCTTCTGCACAATCTTCTTGATATTCTTATTAGCTGCCTCTACAGCGCCATTCATCTTTGGCCTGTAAGGAGAAGAATTGTGGTGTTGGATCTTGAAGTCCTGGCATAGCTCTGCCATCATTTTGTTGTTCAAGTTAGAACCATTATCAGTAATGATTCGCTCGGGCACTCCATACCGACAGATGATATCTCTCTTCAGGAATCGGGCTACCACTTGCCTGGTGACATTTGCATAGGAAGCTGCTTCAACCCACTTGGTAAAATAGTCAATGGCTACCAGGATGAATCTGTGGCCATTTGAAGCAGTCGGTTCAATCTTGCCAATCATATTAATGCCCCACATAGCAAAAGGCCAAGGTGAAGATGTCACGTTCAAAGGATTCGGAGGCACATGCACTTTATCTGCATAAATCTGGCATTTATGGCATTTCCTGGCATAGGCACAACAGTCTGCATCCATTGTGATCCAGTAATAGCTTGATCTTAACAACTTTTTAGTCATTGCATGCCCTCCCGCATGGGTACCAAAAGATCCTTCATGCACCTCGTGCATCAGCAAGTCTGCTTCTGCTTTATCAACGCATCTGAGAAGTACCATATCAAAGTTTCTCTTGTACAAGGAACCATCAGCATTCAGAAATAAACTACCAGCAAGCCTTCTTAATGTCTTCTTATCATTGGAAGATGCCCCAGGTGGGTATGTTTGATCCTCCAAGAAGCACTTGATGTCATAGAACCAAGGCTTATCATCTTTAGCAATGTCTGCAGAGAATACGTATGCTGGGCTGTCAAGTCTGGATACTGAAATCTGAGGCACAAAGTTGGCAGCTTGAACTTTGATCATGGATGAAATGGTAGCCAGAGCATCTGCAAACTGATTTTCATCTCGAGGGATATACTCAATTTTGACTGTTGTGAAGAATGTGAGTAACCTCCTTGTATAATCCCGGTAAGGTATCAGATGCTCCTGGTGAGTATACCATTTGTCGTTGGTTTGATTGATTACCAGAGCTGAATCTCCGAATACAGTTAAAGTCTTGATCCTGAGGTCAATGGCTTCCTCAAGACCCATAATGCAAGCTTTGTATTCAGCTTCGTTGTTAGTGCAGTTAAAGGTGAGTTTTGCCGAGAAAGGCATGTGAACTCCCTTAGGTGTAATGAGTACTGCACCAACGCCACGACCATTCATATTAACAGCCCCATCAAACATCATAGTCCATTCTTCTTCTGGGTCCGGCCCTTCAGTGTCAATAGGCTCTTCATGATCTTTTGCTTTTATGAACATGATGTCTTCATCGGGGAAGTCAAATCTCATAGGCTGGTAATCATCAAGGGGTTGCTCAGCAAGGTAATCAGACAATACACTGCCTTTGATGGCTTTCTGAGATGTGTACTGAATGTCATATTCTGTGAGAATCATTTGCCATCTTGCAACCCGTCCGGTAAGTGTTGGCTTCTCAAAAATGTACTTGACTGGATCCATCTTGGAGATTAATAAGGTAGTGTGGGTCAACATATACTGCCTTAGTCGGCGAGCATCCCACGCTAAAGCACAGCAAGTTTTCTCGAGCAGTGAATAACGTTGTTCACAGTCGGTAAACTTTTTACTTAGGTAGTAAATTGCATACTCTTTTCGACCAGACTCGTCATGCTGGCCCAGCACACACCCCATTGACTCTTCTAATACTATCAAGTACATGATTAGAGGTCTTCCTTCAACTGGGGGCATAAGGATTTGAGGCTCTTGTAAGTATTCCTTGATTTTGTCAAAAGCTCTCTGGCAGTCTTCGTTCCACCTGACCGTTTGTTCTTTTCTTAACAAATTGAACAAGGGTTCACAGGTTGCTGTAAGGTGAGATATGAACCTTGAAATGTAGTTCAATCTACCTAGGAACCCCCGAACTTCTTTCTCAGTCTTCGGTGCAGGCATTTCTTGAATGGCTTTGACTTTATCAGGGTCAACTTCAATTCCCTTCTCACTTACAATAAATCCCAGCAGCTTATCGGATCGCACCCCGAATGTGCATTTGTTGGGGTTTAACTTCAACTGATACTTCCTCAGACGCTTGAATAGCTTCAACAGATTCACCAGATGGTCTTCTTCTGTGACGGACTTGGCAATCATGTCATCCACATAACATTCAATTTCTTTGTGGATCATGTCATGGAATAATGTTACCATAGCCCGTTGATACGTAGCACCAACATTCTTCAGTCTGAATGGCATCACCTTATAACAAAATGTGCCCCAGGGTGTGATGAAAGTTGTCTTCTCCATGTCTTCAGGCGACATCTTGATCTGATTATATCCTGAAAATCCATCCATGAAGGAGAACACCGAGAACTGAGCCGTATTGTCGACCAATACATCAATGTGAGGTAAAGGGAAGTCATCTTTCGGGCTGACTCTGTTCAGGTCCCGATAATCCACACACATCCTCACCTTGCCATCCTTCTTAGGTACAAGCACAATGTTAGCAACCCACGGCGGGTAACTAGTCACAGCAAGGAAACCGACGTCCCACTATTTTTGTACCTCTTCTTTTATCTTCATTGCCATATCCGGGCGAGTGCGGCGCAACTTCTGTTTTACTGGTGGACAGTCTTCTTTCAGAAGCAGCTTATGCATAACAATGTCGGTGTCCAACCCTGGCATATCCTGATAAGACCAAGCAAAAACATCTACATACTCCCGAAGCATGTCAATCAGTTGCTTTTTTACTGAACCTTGCAGGCAGGCCCCGATTTTCACTTCTTTCACGTCTTCTTCTGTACCAAGATCAACCGTCTCAACTTCCTCCTGATGAGGAGTGATAACCTTCTCCTCTTGTCTCAACAACCTGGCTAGCTCTTCAGGTAGCTCATAATCTTCTTCAACCCCTTCATCGGCTTGATTAATCAGATTGTCAAAGTCATACGAAGTCACAGCGGTGTTGTTATCGGTGCAGTCTGTAGGGCACTCTCTGCAAGGGTTTAGATTTGTTCATTTTAGTGATCAATTTTATCTTGTTCAGAAAAAGTGAAAATGAAGTTATTATTTTGAAAAACATTGCCATTTTATTTTTGTACAAAAAATGAAAAATGAAAAACAGTGAGCGGAAAAAAGAAAAGGCTCATTTGCAAAAGATGTCCTGATATTCATTAATTGATCGTTTGCACAAAATACAAGATGGCCCGATTACAAAATGAGTCCTGACATCTTGGGCAAGATGCAGGACTTGATGCATGCTCTAAAGACAGGAAATAATAATTACTCTGCCGGAGTAACTCTTATAATTTCCTGGGAAGACCAGTTCGAGACATGGTTCCCCGGGATCCTTGGACGTATCCAGCTTTCCAGGTTGCGCTCGTCTTCTGACTCATCTTCCAAACTATTCACAGCATCCGGGGTGAGCATCCCCCCGCTGACAAACTTGGGCTCCGTTGCAGCCTCTGGTTGATCTTGTCGAGTTGGTCTGTAACCCAACCCGAATCGGTCTTTTTCTTCTCAACTGGCAGCAGCTTGCCCCAGCCTTGAGCGGTACCTTCCTCAACAACCTTTCGGGCTTGTTGATATGATGTGATGGAGGTCCCAGACACATCAGATGTTTCATTAATATTCAGGGCCTCAAACCCTTGACTCATGGTTTCATGGATCTCCCCATCCATTTCAATATATTTGAAAGTAGCCAGCTGGCTAACGAAGATATCCTCCTCCCCACAAATGGTAATGACTTGGCCCTCCCACTCGAATTTTAACTTCTGGTGAAGGGTTGACGTTACGGCGCCAGCGGCGTGTATCCATGGTCTACCCAATAGACAGCTGTAGGCAGGCTGTATATCCATCACAAAGAAGGTCGTTTTGAAAACCTGTGGGCCAATCATTATTGGCAACTCTATCTCTCCCAGAACTGATCTCTTAGAACCGTCAAAGGCTCTCACTACCAAGTTGCTTGGGCGTAATGCCAATCCATCATGCTCCAGCTTCACAAGGGCTTTCTTGGGTAGGACATTGAGTGATGACCCTGTGTCCACCAATACGTGAGAAAGAATTGCACCCTTACACTCCAAGGTAATATGCAAAGCCTTGTTGTGATTGCGACCTTCCGTTGTCAGATCAGCGTTGGTAAATCCTAGTCCATGACTAGCGTTGACATTTCCAACCACAGCCTCTAACTGATTGACAGTAATCTCCTCCGGCACATAAGCTGCGTGCAGGACTTTTAATAGTGCATTCCGATGAGCCTCGGAGCATATTAGCAATGGTAGTATGGAGATTTTGGAAGGTGTTTGGTGAAGCTGGTCCACCACCTTATAATCGCTCTTTTTGATTATCCGCATGAATTCATCAACCTCTTGATCAAAAGGAGTCCTCAAAGTTTCCTTAGCAACTGATTCCTCTTGCACCACGCTTTTCCCTTTTGCCTTAACAGCAGCTTCTGCTTCAACAATGGGTCTTGGTATTTGCGAGGCAAAGAGACGTCCGCTTCTAGTGAAGCCTCCGCCTCCCCCCACATTGTCTATCTGAGGTGAAGAAGTTGATGATTCTAAAGTGATTTTCTGCCCCTTGCAGTATAGATCGGAGCCATAATGCCAAGGGATGGCATTATTGCTTTCGTAAGGAACTGGCCCAGGCACTGTGATAGTGACTGGACTGATAGCAGCTGCAGAAGGGACCACAATGGTGTGGGGATCATAATATATGGTAACTGGAGCTCTGACAGGAGTAGCTTTTTGTTGTGAGTTGTTGGAAGGAATATTTGCAGGATCGTAGTATATCGTAACCGTTGAGACGCTTTCAATAATTGTTGCTGATGTTGTAGATGGTACTGTTGCTGATGTTGCAGTATAGATCGGAGCCATAATGCCAAGGGATGGCATTATTGCTTTCGTAAGGAACTGGCCCAGGCATTGTGATAGTGACTGGACTGATAGCAGCTGCAGAAGGGACCACAATGGTGTGGGGATCATAATATATGGTAACTGGAGCTCTGACAGGAGTAGCTTTTTGTTGTGAGTTGTTGGAAGGAATATTTGCAGGATCGTAGTATATCGTAACCGTTGAGACGCTTTCAATAACTGTTGCTGATGTTGTAGATGGTACTGTTGACTGGACGGGTGTTGAAGTTGTAGCAGGAACTGATGGAGTAATGGGTGTTGTCGTTGTAGAAGGAATTGTGACTGAACTTGTATCCGTTGAAGTGATTGATTGAGTAATTGTTGGAGTTGTAGTAGAATCTGTTGGAAGAATGGTTGCTGACGTTGTAGGAGTATCTATGATTGTTGATGAAGGAGTTGTTGGAGTTGTAGTTGCTGTTGTTATAATCTGAAGAATGCCATCTCTAATAAGGTCATCTATGTCGTTTCTCAGTCTCTCACATCCATTAACGACAATGTTGCAATATCCACAGCCGACCTCACATCCGGGGAACACTTGGCATTCTAACAGCTGAGCTTTGATTTCAACCAAAGGTGTTCGGATTTGTGCAACACTGTTAATTAATGTGGATGGTTTTCCCTCCTCAATAACATTAATCCTAGGCCCATTCTGACTAGGCATCGGATTTTTTGTAACGTTCGGAGGAGGTGCAAAATTGAGAGCTTTTGAGTCCACCAGATCTTGGACTTTCATCTGTAAGGCCCTGCATTTTTTAGTATTATGCCCCGGTGCGTTTGAGTGGAATGCACACCTGGCATTTGCATCATAGTTCTTTGGCATATTAAGAGGATCTGGAGGTGCCAACGTCCTTAACTCAACTAGGTTGAGCTTTAGGAGTTGTTGCAAAAGTGCAGCATACGACATTGGGTCAATTACCCTGTTTTCTTGTGATGGCCTTTGTTGGAATGGACGCTGTTGTTGGTTGTTATTGTTGTTGTTGTACGACCTTTGTTGCGGATAAAGAGCTTGTTGTTGATATTGTGGTTGTTGTTGTTGAGGATATGATGATTGTTGTGGCATTGGAGCTGGGATGGTAACAGCTGCTACTGACCGGTGAGCATACTGAGGTCTGCCCCTGCCTGTATGAATGGAATTTGTTTCTCCTGCCCTTCGGGGTCCCGCAAAAGGTTTTCTGGGATTGCTGGAGGAACTTGCACCACTGTCGGAGATTTTTCCCATCTTTAAGAGACTTTCAATTCTCTCACCAGCTATGACCACATCAGCAAAACTGGTAGAGGAGAAAGCAGCCAGTCTATCAATATAAGTACCTTGCAACGTGTTCATGAACATGTCAGCCATTTCTCTTTCTGACATGGGTGGTTGGTGTAACTCGGTGGGAGAACTGACTTTAGTTAAATGTTGCGGATAGCAAGAGTCGCCACCGACTTTTATTTTATCCAAAGGAAAGGGCATAAAAGAACAGGAAAGACCTTAAAAGATTTTGGGTTCGGGGGGTAGGTTATGTAAAGGGAAGGTGTTAGCACCCTTTACATCCATGGTTATCCATGGGCTCTTAGTTACTTAGCTCACTTTAAATTGTTTTGAGAAGTGTAGTGTGATTAAAAATTTTCTTAAGTACTTTATAATGACCCATGTACGGATATATATAAAGACTTTGTTTTGAAAATTGTTTGAAAATGTGAAGTGTAATGAAATTTTTTGAAGAAGTGAGCAAGTACTTTAAGAGGAACCTACCCTATGATTAAATCTTTAATGTTCTTGAATGTTCTTTCAATGGTAAGACTATCCCTATTATTAAGGAATAGGTAGTCATTACCTTGGATGTTGTATGGGACATGTGAAGGGTCATCTGGGTTTAGGCAACTGTAAGGTGTATTAGCAATTCGAAGGGACTTATCATCTTTTATTCGAAAGGGACAAGATCATTTACGAAGGCAACATTCGAAGGGACTTGATCTTATAATTTTTAAAGGGGCTAGATGATTTATTCATGAAAAGGGACTCTGCTTTATACACCTTACTTGACCTTTTTATTTAGGCAACCTGAGAGGTATCCTTAAGAAGTGAGACGGCGATCAAAGATCGACTTACGTGTGTGCGTGTACAAGTTCATACATTTATCTTATAATTAGTGATCTAAATTGATTTTTAAACACAAACATGTTTTCACTCCCTAATTTACTAACCATAGCAATTTATAAATAAATAAACAATAAAAATACTACAACTATTACATAGTTTGTACAATTACATTATAATAAAACAAATTAAATAATGATAATAATTAAAATAAAATGGTTAGTGATAAATCAATAGTAATAAGAAGAAAAGGTTAGTACAAAATATAAAATATATACATGATAATTAAAATTAAACAAATATTTTTTATAAATTTTTTTATATGAAAATAACTAATAAAGATAAATTTATTTACAAAATAAATATGATTAATTATTTAATTTAGAATTATTTACTAAGTATAATTAAACAAGAATAATTAAAATAACAAATTAAAGTTTTAAGAGAAATTAGGGTTTAGAGTAATTAGAAAATAAATTAGGGTTTTAGATATAAAAATATTAGGATTTTTAATTTAATATACAATACTAATTTAATCATTAAATAAATATATACATAAATATTGCTAAAACATATAAAGAAATAAATATATTAATTGAATTGGTTTGAGAAAATAATATAAATTTTTAAAAGAAAATGAAATTTAATTAGAAAGTTATTTGGATATTTTTTATAGAATTTATTTTAATTGTTTTAAATAATAAAGATTTAATAAAAATAAACAAGAAAACAAAAAAAGAACCAAAAAACAGGACCTGGGATTTGAACCCAGGTCCTTTACCTGGATAACAAAGGGCATGACCACTGGGCTAGCACGCGCTGATGGTAGCATATTGCCTTCATTTGGTTTTGTTCTTATCCTGGAAAAATAAGACAAATTAAACAAAAAAAAAACGTATTTGGCTGGTTTCGAACCCAAGCCATGGCCTTCACATACGCGCACACTTACCACTACACCATCAGCGTCATTCATGAAATAAGGTACAAACATAAATATATAATATATACTCAAATTTAAATTCTGAATTCGCGCCAGTCATCTTCTACCTTCAGACCTGCAAAATTTCCTGCGAATTTTGCTAGGGTTCTTGCTGCGAATTTTGTTTCCTAGGACATCCTGCGTTTTATCAAACATCAAGCAAACAACAAAATTTCATGAAATTGATGAGTGCAATACATTCCCTGAGGTCCATACAACACAACAATGTTTTCAGAATTCATTTATATTTGACAAATCGAAGAACCCTAAAATGGCCGAAGAACCCTAGCCATGGTGATTCTTTCATCTTGCACCTAAAATCGAATTGATTTATCCAGAAAGACTCCAAACATCATCACAAACACAAATATAATATCAAATTCAAAGAATAATGTCAATGTTATAAGAATCGAAAAATTCAAAAATTGAATGAACATGGATTCGGTTTGCATGAATGAGAGTGTTTTAGATATTGTTTATGATCCAAATATGTTCAATGAACATCAGAGAACATATTGCAATGCTCAAAACTTGTTGAAACCCTCTCTACCTTGGAATCCGAATGTGAATTTTGAAGTGATTTTGTGAAGTTTGAAACTGGTCTTAGAGGCTGCAAATTCGTGTTCTCTTGCTTGCTAAAGGTTGTATATATATGATACAATTGAATTAGGTCAGAAAATTGCATCACACTTTGGATATTTGGATAGTTTGAGATTGAAAAAGATTAGCCTTTAAATTTTGAATATTCTTGATATAAGCTTGCTATTTTAGGATGATCTTCATAACTCTTGTATCAATCAAGTCCAAATAAACTTTATGACATTCTAGAAACAAAATAAATTTAAATCTTCATTATTTAATATTTTATTTGAATTTAAAATGATTTTTAATATAAAAAATCATAATAAATAAAAATAAAATGAATAAAATTATGAAAATATTAATTTAATTTCGTGCATGATGTCATGGAACCAATTGGGTCACAAAAAAGTCAGCCCATTTGAAGAATTATGGTTTTAAGACCCCATTTACTTCATAAACCTCTCAAAAATTTCCCAACTTTGCAAGGGCACAAATCCTTCAATTTTAATTCTATGAAGGTGTTCTTGGACATTTTGGAAATCTTAAAGAGTCCTCTAACCAACCTCTTTGGTCTCATGTCCATATCTTTTACCATTCTCAAGTTATGCTCTTTGGAAGTTGTTGACTTTTTGTTGACTTTTAAAAGGACCTATAATGTCTTAGCTCATACCTTCCAAATGAAGCATTTTTGGGCTTGGCTTGTGAGACACAAAGTTGTAGAGAATTCAATTTCCTTCAAAAATGAGCTTTGGATGGAAAAAATTTGATGAAGCATGTGAAAGTTATGGCTGGTCAAAGTTCAGTTGACTTTTCCTATGAAAACCCTAATTTAGAAACTCCAGATTCTTGATGATCTGAAATCTCCTTGATGAATCATGATCAACCCTTGATCAAATGATGATCTTAACTTCACATACTTGATGTTGGCAAAAAATCATGAAGTTTGACTTTGGTTTGACCACAGTTGACCTTAGTTTGACTTTTTAACTGCTTTGACTGATTTTGACCTATCTGATCATCTGACTGAGCAAACCTTTTGGGAAAGTCTTGAAACTTGACATGGGGATTCTTAACACATATAGGATGCTATGAAGCTCACTTGAAGCCTTGGAAGTCCATTTAGCCTGATAAAAGTCAAAACCCTAGTTTAGGATGCATTGCTTTAGGAGGATGCATTGTCTGAGGGAATTGTCAAACTTTCTGACTAATTGTGAACTTGGTGAACCTTGTGAACCTCATGAGATGTCTTGTGAACCTTGTGAACCTCTTAGTACACAATGTCTTGTCTTGGGGAGGGCAAATTTTTGGGTGCAACAGTTGGACAGCAGCAGCAAGTTGTCTCCACCTTTGAGCATAATCCCGAAAGCTCTCTCTGGAAGACTGAGACATGCCCATTAGAAGAGTTCTATTGGGAGCCATGTCCAGGTTGTACTGATATTGACGGATGAAAGCCTCGGCCAAATCCTTCCAACATCTTATGGTGGCCCTAGATAAATGCGAATAACATTCCCTCGAAGCTCTAGTCAGACTGTCCTCAAAGTAGAACATCCATAGTTTTTCATCCATGGTATAAGCTTTAAGCCTTCCCAAGAAAGACTGCAGATGAGTGCGAGGACAAGAGGTGCCATTGTACTTTTCAAAGCATGGGGGTTTAAATTTGTGGGGAATTCTCACCCCATCCACTAGTCCCATATCCATCACATCGAAGCCCAAAGAATTCTGAGATTCCAAAGATCTTAACTTTTCAGCAATCTCGTCTAATCTTCTGTCATATACCTCATCTCCAGCCCCAATGACAGTAAATTGTTCTCCCTGGGGATCCTCCTGCAGGATTTGGCCCCCAGTAGCATTACCTTGACCATTTCTTGGGATGTTAACTTCTGGATTCAGATGAGGTCCAAATTCTGGTGGGTTAATACGAGGCTGGTCTCCTTCATTGTTGCTAGTTCCTCCTGTTCCAAGACGAGGTTCCTCAGGAGTTTGTCTCTCCACCAGCTCCCTTAACCTTTCTTGACTCTGGGCTAAGCCAGTCATCACTGCCATGAACTGAGACATCTGATTTCTCATCTCCACTCTCTCATTGGCCATCTGATTTCTGACCTCAGTCAGATCCTGCTGTACTTGTTCCATTTGAATGCCGGGAAGGTTGTTACGAGTCGGGTACCGGTGCGTGCGGTTGACAGGGAACACTCGGCGACGAGCAATGTTTCCTGAGATCACAACAAAGTTAGAAACAAAAATAATAACAAAACCTAAAAAACAAAAACAAAGTTAGTATGCAATGCAGTATGCTTATTTGTTTTCCAAGGTATCCGGTTTGGTTCTTGGTTTTGATCTTTCCAGACCTCTAGGAAGATGCTTGATGTTGTTGAGAGAAAACCCAAATGAAAACAAACTAAAAAATATATTACAAATGATGAACAATACATAGTTTGTTTTACAATACATGCCCACGGAGGGTCAAAATACAACAAAAGGAAAAGTACATCAAATGGAAACAAACAACAAGCAAAAGATCAGACATCCAGTCCAAACTCATCTTCTCCGACCTCCTTCAGGAGTGCCTCAGTCACTGGACCAGCTGGGTGCTCTATAATGGTCCTAATGAGGAGGTTTCTGGTAGCAATGGCAGTAGTCAGTTTCTTATGCCTGTCCTGGTCCTTTGATCTCTTCAATCCTGCTCTGAGCTTTAACTCTGATATCTCTTTCTGTGCTGCCAACAAAGCTTCCTGCTGCTTCTTCTCATTGGCCTCTAGCTGTTCAATCTTGGCTTGAGTCTTCTGGTCTTCTTGTGTACGGGCTTCAGTGATCCTGACCCACCTAGCCTGACTCTCTTGCAGATAGTGCTCGGCCCTAGCTTTCTGAATCTTGGCCTCTTTACAGGCATTCTTCAATATCTGTTCCCCAGCCCTTGCTTTCCTTATGTAGTCCTCTGTCCTCTCAATTTTGGCAAGATGCTCCACCCTGAGCTTTTCCAATCTCTCAATGTCCAGACGACCATCACTTCTTTCCCAAAGAGTCTTCTTTAAGGCCTGGGATAGCTGCTCATTCCTTTCCTTCAACTTTTCAAATTCCTCCAGGCTAACTATTGTTGCAGGCTGTACTGTAGATGGCCCAGGCATATCTTCCAAGGTGAAAGGCATTCTGGTAATCTGAGCTCTAGTACGGGACCAGTCTGTGTACTGAGCTGAAGCAACATTGTTACATCTTCCAAGAATAGCTACCCCTTTTGTCTGGATGTTGTCCCAAGCCCAGGATGCTTGTCTCACAACAACTGAATTAGGTTGCACTTCACAATATAAGGTCTCAGTTAAATCCTGTCCTCTGGGAGGGTGAACCAAGGTATAACCCAGTTGTCTCTTAAACAGTAAAGGATTGTAGTTGATGCAACCCTTCACTCCTATCAGAGGCACATTTGGGTATTGTCCACAGCTGGTGATAATGTCCTTGCCTTTGGTGCTCTGAGTGCACCATCTGATATCATCTGAAGTCAAGGCAATGAACCTCTTGGCCCAATTCTTCTGCTGGTGGGGGTTCAAGAAAGCATCTGACTTAGGCAGGTGTCTGAGCAGCCAGGTGTAAAACAAAGGAGCACAACATCTTAACAACTTCCCCATTTGTTTCTCATTCTTCTGATGAATGGAGTAGTAAACATCTCCTAGCAATGTAGGCACTGGGTTCTTCAGAAGAAAAAGATGAATGGCATTCCTGCTAACAAATTTGGGCTCATCTGCAAATAGTATAGCCCCATATATGCTGAGGGCTAATAGTGCACAGACTGCCCTCCACTCTCCCAATGAAGCCTTCAGGATGGCCTGAGAAATCAGGATATGGCCTTTCAAAGTTGGCAAAAATCCTATAATTTTCAAGTTCATGCCAAAGAGGGAATTTTGCAATTTCACTTGCCAAGCCATTTCATGACCTCTAATCAACTTCAAAACATCATACCAACATAATGCAACCCATTTTGATCAAGATTGCACCAAAAATCACAAGTTTCTATGCCTTGCACTTCAAGAAACTCCAAAGAGGGAAAATTGCATAAACCATGAAAACACTTGATCAAGGCCATCCAGATGCATTCTATTGATCCAAAGGCCATCCTTGATGCAAGCTGAGGCCAGACACCCCTTCAAACAGCTTCTGCCATGGCCCATGCTTGTGGTACAAAACTTTTGACTTTTTTGCAACTTGCCGATACCAATCACACTATGCCACCACCAACCTTCTGACCAATCAAGACCTCGCATACAAGCATCGTGGACCTCATTTCATATGATCTTGAAGCCTGAAATATTCTACAAATCAGATTGCCCAAAAATTCCATAAAAGTTCCCTTCTTCGATTCTCTCAAACCAGCCATCAAAACTCAAAAATTCTTTCACCAATCATCTCTACACATCACAAGGAACACAAACCAACCATTGAAATGGCTTGAAATCTCCCCATTCACAAACACGATTTCTACAAAACCAGAACCACACACCTCAAAATAGCCACCACAAACTTGTTCTATGCCTTTCAGAAGCTTCAGGGAGTTCATTGGGGTGGATTAGCATCAAGGAGAGGTCCAGGAAGCTCAGATAGAGAAAGCTTCATCTCAGGTATCATCAATAACATTTTTTCTAGAAACCTTATTTTAAGTTTTAGAATGATTCTATGTGTTCTCCTGATCACACTGATATGATTTGTTTTGAAAATGAGTGAGAAATGGCCATGTATGGAGCTTCTGAAACTTTTTAACCTAAAACTTGTTTGATTCGATTCGTGAGATTCATGAAGTATAAATGATTTTTGATGCCTGATTCTTGCTTGTTGTTGTTTGGGGATGTATTTTGGAGATTTTGGGGGTCTGGGGTGGCGTATTGAGAGAGATTGGATGAAGAGCTAGCCGGAGAAGACGACCGGAGCACTGTTCCGGTCGCATGAAAAAGATTAGGGTTTAATTAGGTTTAAATGCCAGTTTGAATGTAGGCCGTAGGATGAGTGTTTCCCGCATGCGTTGGAGGGTCCAGATTAGTCCATTAGCCCTAATTATAATTAATTAGTTTAATTAATTCAGATTAGCCCATATTAGATCCAAGCCATCCAAACACGCGCCAATCAACGTATCTCTCCCCAGTTTGAATCCTGGCCATTGGATCCTCTGACTTTCATTTAAATTCATATTATTTCATTTTCTTTTCATTTCTTTTGTTTAATTTATTAAAAATATCAAAACACTTTTAAAAAATCGCATTTTTTGCATTTCAGTTTTAAATATTTTTCTTAACCTGAAAATAATTTTTATTTTATTTCTTGCATTAAAAAAGTATTTTAAAATATTTAAATGTTTTATTTAATTAATTAATTGATTTTAATTAATTAAATATGCATTTAGGTTTCTAAAAATCACCAAAAAATTAATGAACCATTCCAATACATTTAGAAACATGTTCAAACTCATCATACAAATTTCTTTTTAGGTTTGATCAAATTTTCACAATTTTATTTGAATTAGGGTTCTTAAAAATCATATTTTCTAACCCTAAATTGAAAAATTCATTTCTGCCTAACCATGATGAGTTTGAACTTGGTTCTTCTTGCATTGTTTCATATATTGCATATAGGTTTTAGGTTATTTTTCTCATGATTTTATCTTTCATTTTCAATTTGATTTTCATTTTCCCTTTAGAAGCACCCAAAAACCCTAGCAAACTTAGGAATTTCATAACTTCCACTAGGATTGGCTTCTGATTATCTCCTTTGGGGTGTGATCTTATATGGGATTAGGGTTTGTTTGAGCTTGATTTCAATTTTTTATCATATCGAATGCTTCTGTTTTGGTCATGTGCATCTCATGTTGTCTTAAAACCCTAATCTTGCACCTTCATTTGCATTCTCCTTTGCATTTCATCATCATATGAACTTGCCATGACATTTCAAGCATTTGTATGACATCTTAGGACATGTTTGAAACATTTCTTGATCATTTATTCATTCATTTTCTAGGCTTTGCATCCATTACATTTCATGAACATTCATGTGTTTTCATGCTTCTAAACATGCTTCCATTGCATCTCATCTTTGTATGATCATTCATGTGCATCTTGTATTACTTTTCATCATCTCATATGCCATTTACATTGCATTTTCACTTATGACTTTGATATTTGCATCTTATTTCATCTCATCTCCTTTTTGCTTTATGTCTTATGCATCCATACTAACATTTCAGGTACTTTAGTAAGTTATTTGGGAGGTGGATTTGCCTTCACCTCCCACCTCTTCTTATCTTATTCATACGAATTATTACTTGTCTTTGAGGTGAACTTACTTCACTTATGTTCCCTCCTTCCCACTTTCTCTCTTTCAAGTTACTTATCTTCTTCAGGAAGTAAGTAACTTGTTCTTCTTTCTCCTTCTCTTTTCATATGCTTCTTCCATTGGTGGCCTTGAATATCCTTTCTCTTAAGCCTCACAAACCATAGGATGTCCAAGCATGATAACTTTTAGGGTTGTATATAGTCCCCTTAGCTTTTTACCTTTGAGTCTCCTTGAGTCTCTCTTCTCATCTCATAATCAGAGGCTAAACTCTTAAAGCTTTAGGACTTTGGAATTAGGGTTATGCCTGCATCCTTATCTTAGGATGGAGTGTATAACTTTAATCCTTAGTGTTAAACCTTTAATTTGTTTACACCTCTTAATCAAAACACATTAATAATCACTAAGACTTTATCTTGTAACTTGGGCCTTACATTAGGGTTCTATCTCTTTCTTATGGTTAAGAGGGACTAAACCTAGTGTTTAATGGACAAGTCCCCCTCAAGTTGTCTTACAAATCATAAAATCCACTTCTTAATCTCATCCTTTTAATTAAAATCCATTTAATAAAGTCTTGTTATATATTTAATTTAACCCCTAACCATGGATTAAGTTGAGGTATCTTCCTCAGCTTAAGTGTTCTCATCTATCATCCTTCTATTAGGACGGTGTAATGAGTTTACTAATCTGTGATTAGAGATTAAACTCATTACTTAACACTAAACAAAACCCCAAAAACATCTAAATAATCACAAGTAGGTTAATGATCTTAATCCTACATCATCATGGTAATTAAGTTGAGATGTTTATCTCACACATGAGTAGGCTCATTATCCCTAATCAGGGAGGATATAATGAGTTTACAACCCTTGATTTAGGCTTAAGCTCATAATCCTATGAAAAACACCAAAAAACAATAAAAAACTGAAAACACAAAAACAAACAATAATTGTCTCCTTCAGGATTCTTTTCTCATCACACTCATTCACAAACGAGAACTTGCTTCTTCCGTCTAATGCAAGACAGTTAGCACTCGAGCCAGACGAGTCATACACTTGAGCATAGGCAAGTAAGCAGTTCACAGTCAATTTATTTTCAGTCTCTTTGAGTCGAACTATGGTGTTCTGACTTCCTCATTGCACGAGAGGATACGTAGGCATAACTTAACAGTTATCGAACAAAAGTCTATGTGTCTTCCCCCTCTTTCAGCATTCTTTTATAAAGCCTCAGTTCCTGAGAAATTCACCTTTTTGCACTGACACCTGTACTTTCTTTTCTAGCTTTTGCACACAAATAGCACATACACTTACCCCTTTTAAACACAATCTTTTGAGCATGGATCCCGTCGAGTACGACGGACGATCTGGGTGCTAATACCTTCCCAGGTCGTAACCAACCCCCTTTCTCAGTTTCTCTGGTTCGCAACCGTCTTATCCATCTCTTTCCAGGTTTATGCAGCATTAACTTTCCTTCAGGATAAAAATTCCTAGCTTGCGACTCTATTCAGTTCAACCTCATTTCTCTTTCGCCGACCGCTCGTGTCTGCACCTTGGGACCCTAGTGTCTTTTCATGGGAGCGACACCATGCAATTCAAATGGTAACATCTCATGCCAATCTTTGTAAGTCTCGACCATTTTTTGTACGATCTTCTTGATGTTTTTGTTGGCCACCTCAATGGTGCCATTCATCTTCAGTGATACAGAGAAAAGTTGTGATGCTCGATCTTGAAGTCCCGACATAATGCATCCATCATTTTGTTGTTAATATTAGAACCATTATTAGTAATTACTCTTTAGGGCACCCCATAGCAACAAATAATTTCCTTATTCAGAAATCGGGCCACAACTTGCTTCGTGACATTGGCATAAGATGCCATTTCCACCCGTTTGGTGAAGTAGTCGATGGCGACCAAGATGAAGCGATGGCCATTGGAAGCGGTAAGTTCAATCTTTATGATCATGTTGATGCCCCACATTGAAAAAGGCCAAGGCGAATACATGACACTCAACGGATTTGAATGCATATTTGCAACAATCAGACTCCATAGTCATCCAGTAATACCTTGATTTTAACAATTTCGTCGCCGTGGCATGTCCTCCAGTATGGGTACCAAAGGAGCCATCGTGAACTTCTTGCATCAACATGTTTGCTTCGTGTCTATCCACCCATCTTAACAGGACCATGTCGAAGTTCCTCTTATACAACATGTTATCCTGATTCAAGAAGAAACTACCAGCCAACCTCCTCAGAGTTTTCTTATAATTGATGGTGCCCCTGTCGTTCCCACCAAATGACACCTAGGTCAGACGGGGTACAGACGCGAACGGTCGGTGAAAGAGAGAACATGAAGATGAACTAAAAAGAGTCGCCAACTAGGCATTTTTATCCCGAAGGAAAGGTAATGCTGCATAAACCTAGGAAAGATATGGACAAGACGGTCGCGAACCAGAGAAACTGAGAAAGGGGGTTGGTTACAACCTGGGAAGGTATTAGCACCCAGATTGTCCGTCGTACTCGACGGGATCCACGCTTGAAAGTTTGTGTTTAAAGGGGTAGTGTCAGTGCTATTATGTGTGCAAGAGCTGGAAAAGAATACAAGTGTCAATGCTGGAAAGAAGTGTGAAGAAAAGGAGTGTCAGTGTAAGAAAAGAATGCAATGCTCAAGACAATGAGGCTTAAATAATAATGCTAGAAGAGGGGGAATATACAGAGACTTTTGTTCAATAACAGTTAAGTTATGCCTACGTATCCTCTCGTGCAATGAGGAAGTCAGAACACCGAAGTTCGACTCAAAGAGACTGAAAGATAAATTGACTTGTGAACTGCTTACTTATCTATGCTCAAGTGTATGACCTGTCTGGCTCAGGTGCAAACTGTCTTGCATCAGACGGAAGAAGCGAGTTCTCGTTTATGAGTGAATGAGGTGAGAAAAGAATCCCGGAGGAGACGATTATTGTTTGTTTTTGAGTTTTCAATCTTTTATTGCTTTTTGGAGTTTGTCGTAAGAAAATGAGCTTAAGCCTAAACCAAGGGTTAGTAAACTCATCACATCCTCCCTCTGATTAGGGGTAATGATAATACCTTAAGTATGAAGTAAGCACCTCACACTTAATCACCATGATGTAGGATTAATATCATTAACTTAATTGCAATTATTTAGATGTTTTTGGAGTTTTTTTTAGTGTTAAATAATAAGTTTAAGCCATAATCAAGGATTTAATGGACCCATTACACCGTCCTAATAGAAGGATAATAAATGAGAACAATTAAGCTGGGGAAGATACCTCAACTTAATCCATGATTAGGGATTAACCTCATGACAAAACAAGCCTTTATTAAAGTGGATTTTAGTTAATGGTAAGATTAAGAAGTGAATTTTATGATTTGTAAGACAACTTGAGGAGAACTTGTCCATTAACACTAGGGTTAGTCCTTCTTAACCAATTAAGGAAGAATTAGAACCCTAATGCAAGGCCCAAGTTACAAGCTTATTGTCTTAGTGATTATTAGGTGGATTGATTAAGAGATTTAAACACATCAAGGGTTTAACACTTAGGATTAAAGTTATATACTCCATCCTAAGAGAAGGATGCAGGCATAATCTTAATCACAAAGCCTTAAAACCTTGAAGGTTTAGTCCCTGATTATGAGATGAGAGGAGAGAAACAAATGATGACACAAAGGTAAAACTAATGGGGGAATAATCAAACCCTAATTGTTATCATGCTTGGGTGTTCCTAGGGTTTATGAGGCTTGCAAGAGATCTTCAAGAAAAGCCACCAAGGAGAAGCAGAAGAAAGGAGGAGAAGCAGAAGAAACAAGCTAACTTACTTCACTTAAGAAGATAAGTTACTTGAAGAAAGAAGGTGAAGGAGGAACATGAATGAGAAAGCTCACTCTAAAGCAAAGATAAAATGCAGCAACGAATTCATAAGAGAGATGAAAAGAGAATGTGAGAAGTGAAGGCAAATTCACTTCTCAAATACTCACCACCTGAAAAGTTAGCATAAGGAAAATGAAATGAAATGAAAATGAAAAGGTGAAAACCAAAACCAGAAGCATGTTCATGATGTAAATGATGCTAAGAGATGATGCAAATGTATGTCAAGAGCAATGGATGATCATACAAGTGATGAGAATGCAAATGAAACATGAAAGAAGCATGAAAGTTCATGAATGCCCATGGAATGTAATGAATGCATAACATGGCAAATGGATGAGGAAATGATCAAGGATGAGTCTAATGTGTCCTAAGATGTCTTAGAAGTCATGTGAATGCACAAAATGTCATGACAAGTTCATGGATGCAAGCATATGCAAGGTGTATGCAAAGGAAGATGAGAAATTAGGGTTTCCATGCAACATGAGATACAAAACTCAAAAACAGAAGCAATTGACAAGATAAAAAATTGAAAATGCAATCAAAGGATACCTAAACCTATATGATACCACACCCCAAAGGAGAAGACCTAACTCTTAACCTAATGAAAGTTATGATTTTTCCAAGTTATCTAGGGTTTTAAGGTACCTAAAGGGAAAAAATGCAAATCAATTCAAAAGTGCAGAAGAAATTTATGACAAAATTATGTTAGAAACTACATGTCAAATGAAGATCAATGCAAAAAGAACCATTGTCATACCATTCTTGGTTAGGCAGAAAATAATTCTTGAAGTTAGGGTTCTAAAATAGGAATTTTATGAACCCTAAATTCAAGAAAATTATCAAAGATGGTTCAAAACCAAAAAGAAATTTGTGTGGATGGTATGACAATGTTTCTAAATGTTTAAAGATGCAATTTGAATTTTTTGGGATTTTTAGAAACCTAAATGATATTTTAATTAATTAATTTTCATTAATTAATTAAAATAAACATTTAAATGTTTTAAAAATTATTTTTAATGTGAAAAATAAAAATAAAAATATTTTTGGGTTAAAAATTATTTGAAATAAAAATGCAGAATAAAAATATTTTTGAAATTTTCTTGCTATTTTTAATAAAATGTACAAAATAAATAGGAAAAAATGAAATTAAAATTAAATAAAACAGAAGTAAACGCAAAGAAAGGCTGAGATTGAATATGGGGTTTCTAGGGTTGACTGGCGCCACATCCAATGGTCAGCATTCAAATCCAGCTAATCCTATTTAATTAATTGAACAATCCTAATTAATAACTAATGAAATGATCTGGTCCATTCAACACGCGCGGGAAGCTCAAATCAGACGGCTCACATTCAAACCTAGCCCTAACCCTAATTAAGACATTAATGACTTTCAGGTCACCAGAGAAGAGCTCCAGTCATCTTCTCCGGTGACCCCCTCACCTGAAAATTCCTATCTTCTTCCCTAGGTTATTTCTGGAGCTCTAAAGCTCCAGATTAACTCCCCTCACTCCCCTAAGCTCAAATCTACCCTCAAATCACATTTATTCTCACTCAAACTCAAGATTCGAAAGGAAGAACAAAAATGGCAGAAATTTCAGACAATCAATACACACTCATTTCTACACCATTTTCGAAAATTCAAAGTTCAGTGTGATCAGTGAAGCATGCTTTATCATTTTGTAACATGAAAAAGAGGTTCTGGAAAAATAAATTCAGATGGCTACCTGAGATGGAGCTTTTCACCCTTGAGCTTTCTGGCCACTTCCTTGGTGCAAAAAGACTTCTTTGAACCTCCTGGGTGTATGAGGTGTTTTTGGCTGTTTCAATGGTTGGTTTATGATCAGTGAATGATTTAGAGATGAATGGTGGAATTGGTTTTGAGTTTGAGTAAGTGAGCTGGGAGATTCGAAGGAAAATGCAAGAGGGAGAGTTTTTGGCAATGCTGAGTTCTTGGAGGTTTCAGCTTGTGTGTGTTATGAAAAATGACCCTTGAGGCATGCTTGTAGTGTCTGGATTGGGCAGAGAGTGGGTGGTGGACTGTTGTGATTGGTATGGGTGAATTTGCATAAAGTCAACATTTCTTATACTTGAGGTATGGGCAAGAATGCAGCTGGCCTTTGGGCATGTCCATACGCAGCTGACTTCAAGGAAGTCCACAAATTCAATCTTAAGGCAATTCAGCATGTGGGAGCAAAGTTATGGGACCTTTTGCAAATATGTGAAGTTTTAGCCCCTTTGAGAAATCTTGATGTTCAAGGCATGTAATCTTGAAATTCCTTGGGCAATTCTGATCTAGAGGCAATGCACTATGATGTTATGATGTATTGAAGTGTGTTTGAAGTCACAAAAAGCCTTCGCAAGTGGCTTTGCAAAGAATCCCTTTTGGTGCATTCTTGAAATTTATGGGATTTTTGCCAACTTTGACAAGCCATAACTTGAGTTCCATAATGAATTAGAACTTGTTCTTGTACTTTTTGAAAAGGGAATGATCCAATCTACAACTTTCATGACCAACAATTTTTCATTTGAAGCATTTTTGGTTGAGAAAGAGGAGGTTGAAAAACTTTCCCAAAATGGAAAGTTTACATTACAAGTCATTTCCATTTTTGGCAACTTTTGGTTTAGCTCACTTTTCTTCAATTTTGTGAACTTCTAAGCACTTCAATGATCAAATAAAGATCATATAACTTCAATTTGATGAAAAATCCACTTTGGTTCCATGTTGAGGGGCCTCAGATGCCCTGATTTTGCTCTGACTTGCTCAAGAAGTTACCCAGTGATCAGATGAATTCCACAATGAATTTCTTCATCAAACTTGGTATGCACGATCCTCATAAAATATTGAGACCAATAGAAACAAGAATGACCAAAAAATTTGGAGTTATGGCCTCTGAAACCAAAACCCTAATTTTAGGTCATCTGTGTAGTTAAACCCTAGCTCTGCTTCCATGCTTTGCAAGCTCTTGTGATTCTTGAACTCCCTTGTTTTTTGAAGGATAAAATATGATAATTGAACATACATGGACCCTCTTGAAATGATTGAAGACCTTTGGAGTGGCTCAGATGAATCTTGGATGGCTCAAGTCACAAACCCTAGATGCAGATGAACTTGAACTAATGCAGTGAAGCAAAAATGCAACATGAAATGGTATGATTAAACTTATGCAAATATGAAAGATCACAATCCATGGTGTGAACTTAGTGAGGGCAAATTTGGGGTGTTTACAGCCCCTACAGGGTATTCTTGGCTCTTCAAGAAGCATTTAATTCCGTAAAACCACGGCTTATCATCGGCAACACCAACGGTTGCGAATACAAAAATAGGTCTCTCAAGGCGTGCCACATCAATTATGGGCACGTGGTTCCACCATTTTACTTTAATCATGGAAGATAAGGTTTCTAAGGCATCAACCAACTAATTCTTATCATGAGGTACGTGGTAAAGCTTTACTGACGTGAAGAACGTCAACAGTCTTCTTGTATAATCTCTACACGGAATCAAGTGAGGCTGGTGAGTGTGACACTTTCCGTTAACCTGATTAATAACCAACGTTGAATCTCCGAAAATGTTGAGGGTTTTAATCTGAAAATTAATTGCCTATTCAATTCCCTTTATGAAAGCTTCGTATTTTGCCTCATTGTTGGAGTACTCAAAAGTTAATCGAGCAGTGAAACGGATGTGAGACCCTTTCGGTGTGACAATGACGACACCAACTCCGCTACCATTCATGTTAACGGCCCCATAAAACATCAAACTCCATTTGGATTCAGGTTTTTGCCCCTCCTCCGGGAGTGGTTCTTCGAAATCTTTCATTTTGAGGAACATGATGTCTTTGTTAGGGAACTCAAACTTTATAGGCTGATAATCATCGATCGGTTGATATGAAAAATAATTTGACAAGACGCTTCCCTTGATGGCCTTCTAGGAAGTATATTGAATTCCATACTTGGTCAAAACCATTTGCATCGTGCAACCCTTTCGGTCAATGATGGCTTCTCAAAGATATACTTGACGGGGTCCATCTTGGAAATTAACTGTAGATGTCTTGAATTGGCAGAATTTTTGACCAACAAGAATTATTGAATTCAGTTCAGAATGTCCTATCAAATGTTGGGACATTATCAAACAGAGTATATGAACTTATTTCAGGATGTCTTACCAGATGTTGGGACATTGTGTAAATGACTTAAGTTCAGTTTTTCAGGATGTCCCAACAGATGTTGAGACATCTCAAATCTGCTACCAGAATTAATTATTGACTAACTAATCAGAGATATTTAAGGAGAGTTATCTGGAATTAATTAATGATGGATAAAAACAGAACAAGGCGCATCTGTAGGGAGTTTTATATTGAAGATTCAGATTAAAACAGAAGACCTAAATCACCTAGAATCTAGGAAGTAACAAACCCTAAATTCAAGGTGGAAGCTGCATGCGCATTAGGGCTGGATCATCCTACAGAAAGCCCAAATTACAGATATCTATTTAAGCAACAGAAACTCATAGAATTGAGTATGAATTTCAGAAGACCAAATAGGGTGTCTAGTGTTTTAATAGCAGGTTGTTTTTATTGTACCACTTTATGAGCTTTTAAGCATAAGTGCATTTGTGACTTGATTGAAACTGTGAAGTAAGATCAAGCTGTTTTGTTTGAAGAATGTCTTCAATTTTATTAAACTTGTAAACTTGATCACTGTGTGATTGAGGGGGAGTGAGTAGGGTACTCTTATCTAAGTTGTGACTTAGGTAGAAATTGCATTGGGTAGTTATTAAGTGATAGATTAAACAGGGTGGTTTAAGTCTAGAATTAATATTACTTATAGTGGATTTCCTCCTGGCTTGGTAGCCTCCAGATGTAAGTGTGGTTATACACTGAACTGGGTCAACAAACTTCTGTGTTGTTTACTTTTCTTGCTATTTAAGTTTTGGTTAAATCTGTCAAGTGTTGGGACATCTCTTAGGACATCTCATACCTGATCACAGAATTTCAATTGGCATCAGAGCAGGCACCCTGCCTGTTTATACTGGGTGAGATCTAGGGAATACAAATTCTGTAACATGGACAGAGATATAGGGTCAGTAAATAGACCACCTATTCTGGATGGATCTAATTATGACTACTGGAAGCCAAGGATGATTGCATTCTTAAGATCACTTGACAACAGGGCATGGAGAGCAGTCAATATTGGATGGGATTATCCTGTTCAAGATACCAAAGATGGATCAAAAGTGCTGAAACCTGAAGAAGAATGGAGTAAGGAAGAAGAAGATTCAACACTAGGAAACTCAAAGGCCCTAAATGCTTTATTCAATGGCATTGATAGAAACATCTTCAGACTTGTACATCATTGTGAGTTAGCCAAAGATGTGTGGGACACTCTCAAAACAACTCATGAAGGAACATCAAAAGTAAAGATGTCAAGACTTCAACTTCTCACCACCAAGTTTGAAAACTTGAGAATGAAGGAAGATGAGACAGTTCATGAATTCTACATGAACATTTTAGAAGTAGCTAATACTTCTGGAGCTTTGGGAGAAAAGATGACTGATGAAAAGCTTGTTAGAAAAATCCTCAGATCTTTGCCAAAAAGATTTGACATGAAAGTCACAGCAATAGAAGAAGCTCAAGACATATGCTCTATGAAAGTTGAAGAACTCATTGGTTCCCTTCAAACTTTTGAGATGGGAATGAATGACACAAATGTTAAAAAGAACAAAAGCATAGCCTTGGTGTCAAATACTGATGAAGAAGAAGATGATGAATCAGAAAATAATAAAAGCTTATCAGACAACCTTGCTATGCTTGGAAGACAACTCAAACAGATTCTCAGAGGAATGGAAGGCAAATCCAAACCCAGTGGAAGAAACACAAACTCTTCTGAGAACAGGAGACCTTATGATGCTAACAGAAAGTCAAATTATGTTGAAAAGACCAGTCAAGAAAAAGGAGTCAAATGCCATGGATGTGAAGGATATGGACACATCAGGAATGAATGTCCTACCTACTTAAAAAGGCAAAAGAAAGGACTCTCTGTGACCTGGTCTGATGAAGACTCAGGAGGTGATTCAGAAGAGGAATCAGCTAAGCATATCACTGCTTTAGCTGGATTATGTGACTCTGAAAGTGAATCCAGTGATGGAGAACTTACTTATGAAGAACTTGAGCAAGCATTCAAAGATCTATACAAAAGAAGCTCTGAAATATGCTGTGAGGTTATAAAGCTAAAGAAGCAGAATGAGGAATTAGAAGATGACAAAGCAAATAATCAGGAGATCATTGACACCTTAAAAAGTGAAGTAAGCCTTCTCAACTCCAAGTTGGAACATATGTCCAAATCTGTTAGAATGTTGAACAGCAGCTCAAATACACTGGATGTGATTCTCAACAACAATAAGCACTCAGGGGATAAAAGTGGACTGGGATTTAACAGAGTAAATAAAGATGAAGCTAGCTCTAGCAAAACAACTTCAAAATCCATACAGTCTAACAAGATGTCCCAACAGATGCTTCAACATCAGGAAAAGAACACAAAGTCAAACATAATGTTCCAACAGATGTCTCAACATTCTGAAAAGAACAAAATGAAGAAGAAGTATCAAAGATGGAGATGCCATCACTGTGGAAGATTTGGACATATCAAACCTCATTGTTATAAGTTGCATGGATATCCAAATCAGATGTATCAGCAACCTTCCAAGAAGAAAATAGAAGTTACCAAGAAAGTGCTGCATAAACATCAAAGAAATCAGCAACCTCCTAAGCAGAAGACAGAAAACATCAAGAAGGTATGGAAACCAAAAGCTAGCACTGAAGCTGATCAAAGCTACAAGAACAAGATCAACAATCAAGCTTGGAGATCAGTTGATAAACAACACACAGGGCAGAGGCATCAAAAGAAATCTCAACTCATCTGGTCAAAGAAAAGTACTGCATTCATAGCACATACATCACTAAGAGTATCAGCTAAAGAAGACTGGTACTTTGACAGTGGATGTTCAAGACACATGACTGGATTGAAGAATCTTCTAGTAAACTTAAAATCACATTCATCCAGGTATGTGACCTTTGGAGATGGAGCTAAAGGAGAAATCAAGGGAGTTGGAACCTTGGATTGTCAAGATGTTCCAAGACTAGATGATGTGCTGCTAGTTAAAGGTTTAACTGCTAACCTGATCAGCATAAGTCAATTATGTGATCAAGGGTACAGTGTAAACTTTACCAAAACTGAATGCATAGTGACTAACAAAGAACAAGAGGTTGTCATGAAAGGAGCCAGATCTAAAGACAACTGTTACATGTGGGAATCCCAAAATTTCAGTCCTACTTCAACTTGCTCTTTAGCTAAAGAAGAAGAAGTGAAACTATGGCACCAAAGACTAGGTCATCTTCATTTCAGAGGCATAAAGAAGATAATATCCATGGATGCTGTAAGAGGTATTCCTAAACTGAAGATTGATGATGGCAAAATATGTGGTGAATGTCAAATAGGCAAGCAAACCAAGATGTCCCATCCAAAGCTCCAACATCTGACAACTTCCAAAGTTTTGGAACTTTTGCATATGGATTTGATGGGACCTATGCAGGTTGAAAGCCTTGGTGGTAAGAGGTATGCCTATGTTGTGGTTGATGACTTTTCAAGATATACATGGATAAATTTCCTCAAAGAAAAGTCTGATGTATTTGATGTATTCAAAGAATTATGTCAAAGATTACAAAGGGAAAAATCCAGCTGTGTGATCAGAATAAGAAGTGATCATGGAAAAGAATTTGAGAACCAAAAGTTCTTAGATTTCTGCTCTTCAGAAGGAATCAATCATGAATATTCTTCACCAATCACTCCTCAACAGAATGGGATTGTTGAAAGGAAGAATAGAACTATTCAAGAATCAGCAAGAGCTATGATCCATGCTAAAAAGTTACCTCTGTACTTCTGGGCTGAAGCTATGAACACTGTTTGTTACATCCATAACAGAGTTACTTTAAGGAAAGGAACTTTGTCCACAATATATGAAGTCTGGAAGGGCAGAAAACCCACAGTTAAGTACTTTCATGTATTTGGAAATAACTGTTATATTCTGGCAGATAGGGAGCAAAGAAGAAAAATGGATCCTAAAAGTGATGAAGGGATTTTCCTTGGATACTCCATAAACAGCAGAGCATATAGAGTATTTAATTCTAGAACCAAGGTTATCATGGAGTCCATAAATGTGATAATTGATGATGCTCCTACAGATGTCCCAGAAGATGTCGGAACATCTGCTGATATCAAGATTGAAGCTGAAGAAAAGAATGATCATTATAACTTCACTCAAACTGATACAAGGACAGAAGAATCCAGCAAACCTCCCTCCATCAGAATACAGAAGGATCATCCCAAAGATTTGATAATTGGTGATCCCAACAGAGGTGTGAGCACTAGATCAAGAGAAGTGATTTCAGGTTCTTGTTTTGTTTCCAAAATAGAACCTAAAAACATCAAGGAAGCTCTTACTGATGAATACTGGATTTGTGCTATGCAAGAGGAATTAGGTCAATTCACAAGGAATGAAGTGTGGAATCTAGTTCCTAGACCTGATGACATAAATGTGATTGGAACAAAATGGGTGTATAAGAACAAGTCAAATGAATAAGGAGTTGTTACAAAGAACAAAGCTAGACTTGTAGCTCAAGGATACACTCAAATTGAAGGAGTAGACTTTGATGAAACCTTTGCACCAGTAGCAAGGCTTGAATCAATCAGACTACTTTTGGGAATTGCTTGTATCTTAAAGTTCAAGCTATTTCAAATGGATGTGAAAAGTGCCTTTTTAAATGGCTATCTTAATGAAGAGGTATATGTAGAACAGCCTAAAGGATTTGTTGATCCAAGCTGTCCAAATCATGTATACAAACTAAAGAAGGCACTTTATGGTTTGAAGCAAGCTCCAAGGGCATGGTATGAAAGACTGACCACATTTCTTGTCAAGCAAGGGTACAGAAAAGGTGGAATTGACAAAACCCTGTTTGTTAAAGATGAAGAAGGGAATGTCATGATTGCTCAAATATATGTTGATGATATTGTCTTTGGTGGGATGTCTGAAAGGATGGTCAAACATTTTGTCAAGCAGATGGAATCTGAATTTGAAATGAGTCTAGTAGGAGAATTAACTTACTTTCTTGGTCTTCAAATAAAGCAAATGGAAGACTCAATGTTCATCTCCCAAAGCAAGTATACCAAAAACATAGTCAAGAAATTTGGAATGGACAATGCTACTCATAAGAGAACTCCTGCCCCCACACATTTAAAGCTGACTAAAGATGAAAAGGGTGAGAATGTAGATCAAAGCTTATACAGAAGCATGATTGGAAGCTTGTTATACTTGACTGCTAGCAGACCTGACATAGCATTTGCAGTAGGTGTATGTGCAAGATATCAAGCTGATCCAAAAGTCAGTCATCTCAATCAAGTCAAGAGAATTCTTAAATATGTTAATGGTACTTGTGACTATGGCATAATGTACTTTCATGGATGTAAACCAATTCTCACTGGCTTTTGTGATGCTGATTGGGCTGGAAGTGCTGATGACAGAAAAAGCACTTCAGGAGGATGCTTCTTTCTAGGAAACAATTTGATTTCTTGGTTCAGTAAGAAACAAAATTGTGTATCCCTATCTACAGCTGAAGCTGAATATATAGCAGCTGGAAGCAGTTGTTCTCAGTTGGTTTGGATGAAGAAAATGCTCACTGAGTACAATGTCCCACAGGATGTCATGACATTGTACTGTGACAACTTAAGTGCAATCAACATATCAAAGAATCCTATCCAACATAGCAGGACCAAGCATATTGATATCAGACATCATTTCATCAGAGATCTTGTAGAAGAAAAGGTGATTTCATTGGAACATGTAGCTACAAATCTGCAGTTAGCTGATATCTTTACCAAAGCATTGGATGCTACACAATTTGAGAACTTAAGGGGCAAACTTGGAATCTGTTTATGTGATATTTAGCAGTTAATGAGATGTGCCAACATGTCATATGACATTGTATGGCATAAGTTCCAGATGGCAAAACCAGTCTGGACAAGATCCTTGGGAATTCCATCTCTAATCATTTGCACTGTAACGGCTACTTATTTAGTAACTGTTTATAATCAGCTATCAAGATTCTCATCATACTATCACAAGCGAATCACATTAACTAGCTATTCTTCAGAAATCAAAAACCCTAAAGCTTTTCATCCATCTTCCTCAACAATGTCTCAAAACCCTAACACAACTGAAGAAGTTCTCAACAAAGAAGACGTAGTTCATGCCACTCCCATCTCTGTGGTACCAATGAAATCAACTCCATTGGACGAACTCAGAGGAAGTGCTTCTCACACTAAAAAGCCAAGAACTCCAAAGAGAGCTAAAGATCAAGTCTGCAGCAAAGCCAAAGGAGGCATTCCTTCTCCTGCTAACATGCCCCCAAAATCTTCAAAATATGTAGATGATTCCATCAAGGAGATTGTCAACCAAATCCTGTTTGAACAGAGAGTGGTGAGTGGGATCTCTGTTCCTCTGAACACCATGCCTGCACCTCAAGAAGAACAAACTCAAGATGCAGAGGACACTCCTGCAGAACAAGATGTCCCAATAGATGTTGGAACATCTGAAGATGAGAAAAAGAACTCATCTGATGCTGATTTGGAACAAACTGAGGGCCAGCATAAGGCCTCAAATGAAAATGATGAAGAAGTCTCTGAGGATCAGACCAAAGCCTCAAATGAAGATCAAATCCCTGCTGATCAACCAGCTGAAGAGGAGACTGCTCAATCTCCCCCAGTGGTCAACCTGGAGCAGGACTCTGATACAGAGATCATAGCCTCTGTTAGACCTAGCATAGCCAAAAGGCTCAGGTCCAGGAAAGGAAAGATGCAAGTTGAAGCTGAAATTCCTGAGAAGAAGAAAGCTTCACCAAAGAAAGGCAAAGCTAAAGCTACTTTTGGGCCATCAAAACAATGGAGTAAAGTTCAAACTCAGAAAAGAAAAGCTGTCACCCCATCAGACTCAGATGTTGAATCAGATGTCCCAACATCTCCTCCCAAAAAGAAACCAGCACCATCTAGGGCTTCATCTGCTGTTCCAGAAGCCCCCTTGGACAACATATCATTCCATCATGTCTCTAGTGTCAACAAATGGAAGTTTGTGTACCAAAGAAGGGTTGCCCTAGAAAGAGAACTGAGCAGCAATGCACTTGAGTGCACTGAACTGATTGACCTCATCTCTGCTGCAGGACTATTCAAAACAGTCTCAGATCTCTCTCCCTGCTATGAACTTCTAGTCAAAGAGTTCATTGTTAATCTTCAGGAGGATTGTTCAAATGGTAAGTCCTCTGAGTTTCAAAAAGTTTTTGTTAGAGGTAAATGTGTAGAGTTTTCTCCTCAAATCATCAATCAGTACCTAGGAAGAGAAACAGATGGACCCAATGAGCTAGGTAAGACAGATAACCAAGTCTGCAAGGTTATCACTGCAAACCAGGTCAAGGCATGGCCTGTGAAGGGAAAGCTCTCAGTGAGCATGCTTACAAGAAAATATGCCATGCTGAACAGGATTGGTACAGCTAACTGGGTGCCTACCAACCACACTTCTTCAATCTCCACTGGTCTGGCCAGGTTTATCTATGCTGTGGGAACTCAAACCAAGATGGACTATGGAGCTTACATTTTTTATCAGACCTTGAAGCATGCCAGCTCTTCTGCAACAAAGCTGCCAATAGCTTTTCCATCATTGCTATGTGGTATAGTGCTCAATCAATACCCTGGAATTCTCACTGACAAGGATACAGCCTGCAAAAGAGAAAGCCCCCTGGCTTTTCACTACAAGTTATTCCTCAGTCATCATGCTGCAGATGTTGAAGCACCTTCTGGGACATCTGCAAGTCCTTCAACTGCTAAGACTCCAATCTCCAAGAAGGCTCTAATTGCTGAGCTTAAAAGCACATGCAAAGAACTTGAAGCAAGGAAGCTGAAACTTGAAGAAATCATCCAAAGGCTGGAGAGTGGAGAAGATCAGAAAGCTGCCTCTGATGAAGAAAGTGAAGCTGATGAAGAAACAGAAGTTGAGGAAACTGAGAGTGATGAATCTGAGTGATCAATGTATGTGAGGCAAATGTAATGACAGCAATGTATTTCTGGAATAGTGTCTTTGGCTCTAAATTTTGTGTCTACCAAGGGGGAGAACAACAACAAATTGTATTGCTGTTTAAGTATGAATGAAAAAATCTGTTTGTTTGCTTCTGAACTGAATAAGTTTTTTTCTGTTGCAACAAGATTGGATACATATATGTTTGAGGGGGAGTAATCTCAAATAAGAATCAACAGAAAAGTAATGCTATACTCTGATAAAAAGAACTTCTGCTGCACTCTGAAAACCAGAAAAGATGTTAGCCAAAAAATTAGCCAAAGGGGGAGTTTGTAGATGTCTTGAATTGGCAGAATTTTTGACCAACAAGAATTATTGAATTCAGTTCAGAATGTCCTATCAAATGTTGGGACATTATCAAACAGAGTATATGAACTTATTTCAGGATGTCTTACCAGATGTTGGGACATTGTGTAAATGACTTAAGTTCAGTTTTTCAGGATGTCCCAACAGATGTTGAGACATCTCAAATCTGCTACCAGAATTAATTATTGACTAACTAATCAGAGATATTTAAGGAGAGTTATCTGGAATTAATTAATGATGGATAAAAACAGAACAAGGCGCATCTGTAGGGAGTTTTATATTGAAGATTCAGATTAAAACAGAAGACCTAAATCACCTAGAATCTAGGAAGTAACAAACCCTAAATTCAAGGTGGAAGCTGCATGCGCATTAGGGCTGGATCATCCTACAGAAAGCCCAAATTACAGATATCTATTTAAGCAACAGAAACTCATAGAATTGAGTATGAATTTCAGAAGACCAAATAGGGTGTCTAGTGTTTTAATAGCAGGTTGTTTTTATTGTACCACTTTATGAGCTTTTAAGCATAAGTGCATTTGTGACTTGATTGAAACTGTGAAGTAAGATCAAGCTGTTTTGTTTGAAGAATGTCTTCAATTTTATTAAACTTGTAAACTTGATCACTGTGTGATTGAGGGGGAGTGAGTAGGGTACTCTTATCTAAGTTGTGACTTAGGTAGAAATTGCATTGGGTAGTTATTAAGTGATAGATTAAACAGGGTGGTTTAAGTCTAGAATTAATATTACTTATAGTGGATTTCCTCCTGGCTTGGTGTCGCTCCCGACAAATGAAAATGGATCAAATGAAGGTACAGACGCGAACGGTCGGCGAGGGGAACAGTGAGAACACACAGCCGTGAACTCACTGGAGAATGAAAAGAGTCGCCAGCTAGGCATTTTTATCCCGGAGGAAAGGCAATGCTGCATAGGCCTAGAAAAAGATGGATAAGACGGTTTGCGAACCAGAGAGACTGAGAAAGGGGGTTGGTTACAACCTGGGAAGGTATTAGCACCCAGATTGTCCGCCGTACTCGACGGGATCCACGCTTAAAAGATTTGTGTTATAAAGGGGTAGTGTCAGTGCAATCTGTGTGTAAAAAGCTGGAAAGCAATATGTACAGGTGTCAGTGCTGAAAAAGTGAAGTGCAAAGTGATATATACAGTGTCAGTGTGAGGATGAGAGTGAACTGCTCATGATAATGAGGCTAAGGAATGAAGCTGAAAGAGGGGGGAATGTACAGAGACTTTTGTTCGATAACTGTTAAGTTATGCCTACGTATCCTCTCGTGCAATGAGGAAGTCAGAACACCGTAGTTCGACCCAAAGAGACTGAAAGATGAATTGACTGATGAACTGCTTGCTTGTCCATGCTCAAGTGTATGACCTGTCTGGCTCAGGTGCTAACTGTCTTGCATTAGACGGAAGAAGCAAGTTCTCGATTATGAGTGAAGATGGTGAGAAAAGAATCCCGAGGGAGACGATTATTGTTTGTTTTTTTTGTTTTCAGTCTTTTATTGCTTTTGAGAGTTTGTCATAAGATAATGAGCTTAAACCTAAATCAATGGATTTGGTAAACTCATCACATCATCCCTCTGATTAGGGGTAATGAGAATTACCTTAAGTGTGAAGTCAGATTCTCACACTTAATCACCTTTGATGTAGGGTTAAGATCATTAACCTACTTGTGATTATTTAGATGTTTTTTTGTGATTTTTGTTTAGTGTTAAGTAATGAGGTTAAGCCATAATCAGGGATTTAACAGGCTCATTACACTATCCTAAAAGAAGGATAATAGATGAGGGTGTTTAAGCTGAGGAAGGATCCTCAGCTTAATCCATGATTAGGGATTAAACCCATGACAGAACAAACCTTTGATTAAGTGGATTTTATTAATGATATGATGATGAAGTGTTTTTTATGATTTGTAAGACAACTTGAGGGGGACTTGTCCATTAACTTTAGGGTTAGTCCTTCTTAACCAATTAAGGAAGAATTAGAACCCTAATGCAAGGCCCAAGTTACAAGTGTAATGTCTTGATGATTATTAGATGGATTAATTAAGAGAGTTCAACACCTTAAGGGTCCAAGACTTAGGATCAAAGTTATACACTCCATCCTAAAAGAAGGATGCAGGCATGAGCTTAATCACAAAGTCTTGAAGCCTTGAGGGTTTAATCCCTAATTATGAGGTGAGGAGAGATGACTCAAGGAGACACAAAGGTAAAAAAACTATGGGGGAAACTAATCAAAACCCTAATTCATTATCATGCTTGGTTGGTCCTAATGTTTGTGAGGTTTTCGAGAACAATCTTCAGAGGAGCCACCAGGAAGCAGATGAACAAGATCAAGAGAAGCAAAGTGACTTGCTTCATTCAAGAAGTCAAGTCACTTGAAGAAAGAAAATGGGAGAAGGAAGAATGAGCAAACTCAAACTCAAACACAAGCATAAATGCAGCAATGAATGCAAGAGAGATGAAAAGAAAAGTTATGAGAAGTGAAGGCAAATTCACTTCTCAAGTTACTTACCACCTGAAATGTTAGAAAGAAATACAATGCAATGCAAGAAGAGATGTAATGACATGATGCAAAGCAAAACCAGAAGCATACACATGATGATTATGATGTTATGAAGTGCTGCAAACATGAGGCAAAGCAATGAAATGTTCATACAAGGTTATGAATGCAAAGGATGCAAGTGTAGGAGCATGAATGAACATGAAATGTTATGAAGCATACAAGACAAATGGCATGGCAAATATGTAATGCAATGATCAATGATGCTTTCTACATGTCTTAAGATGCCAAATGAATCACAAGTATGCACAAAATGCAATGACAAGCCATGTTATGCAAGGAAATGCAAGAAGGATACAAGGGAAAGCCCAAATTAGGGTTCATGGATCAAACATCAAACACAAACCAAAAACAGAAGCAAACCTCAACATAAAAAATGGAAAATAGTACCCAAGGAAACCCTAGACCTATAATGAATCACTGCCCAAAGGGGAACTCTCAACTCTTCACCAATCTCAAGTTATGATTTTTACAAGTTATTAGGGTTTTTTAGGGTTTGTAACAAAAGAAATGCCAATCAATTAGGAAATGCAAGATCAAATCATGGCCTTTTTATCTTTGAAAGTTCATGTCAAATGGAAAGCAATGCAAAAAGAATCAATGTCTCAACCTTTACCAATTGGCAGAAATGAATTTTTAAACTTATGATCAAAATAATGCATAAAAAAGGATTTAATTCAATGAAAAATTATCAAAATACATCAAGATCAAAAAAGAAATTTGGTTTGAAGGTTGGACAATGTTTCTAAATGTCTTAGAACATATCATGAATTTTTTTGTAATTTTTAAATACCTAAAAGTATTTTTAATTAATTAATTCTCATTAATCAATTAAAAATAAACTTTTAAATATTTAAAAATACTTTTTAATGATAAAAAATAAAATAAAAATGTTTTTGTGTCATAAAAATTAATAAAACCTTAAAGAAAAAGTTTCATAATTTTTATGACCTTTTTGCTATTTTAAATTAATTTTGCAAGTTAAATGAAATAAAAAGGATTAAAAATTAAATGAAAATAGAAGTAAACAAAATGAGAGGCTGGGATTTGATCTGGGGAAGATTGGGTTGACTTCGCGCGCGATCTAGTGGTCCAGATTTAAACTTCTTAAATTCAATTAATTAAACTAAATAAACCTGATTAAATTAGTTAAATGGAAATTAATACTAATGATGCCATCTGAGCCCTTGGTCCGTACGCGGGAAGCGTGATCCAATGGCCTCAATTCAAAACCCACTAATGACTGGATTAAACCCTAATTAGGGCAAGTTAACCTCAGACGGCCGGAACAGTGGTTCCGGTCGTCTTCTCCGGCGTACCACAAACCCTAGAAAACGTTTCAGGCCACCATTCAACAAATTTCCTGCCCAGAAACAACCCCCCATCCCAACTAAACCCTAATCCAAGGTCAAAAGGCATTTATCTAACATGAACAAGGAGAATCGAAGACAAGAGCATTCACGGGCCAAATTTCAGAGATGCATAAAATGCCCATTTGTTCACCATTTTTGATTCTAATCATACCACAGTGATCCCCAGAGCATGTATTTTTGATTTGTGACCAAAGAAACAGGTTCTAAAAAGTTTGAAGTTTGAGACTACCTGAGATGACAAGTCCTGTTTCTGAGCTTCCAGAGCCTTTTCTTGATGCAAGCTAGCTCTAATGGATCCCCTGGTGTCAATGGCAAGCTTGAAAAGAAGTTTAGCAAGCTATTTCAATGGCTACCAAACTGGTGTAGCAGAGAATGGCCTTGGTGCACAGGCTGTTTTAGGCCAGTGTAATGGGTGGTTTGGACTCCTCTGAGTGTGCCTGACTTATTGGTGAAGGAAGGTGAAGTGTTTGAGGGATGGACAGTGAGATTCGAATGGAACTGGTTCTGATGATGGTGAATGGTGGAGCTCAGGTCAAGCTTGTTTCAGGCCTGAGTTGTGGTGGTTTTGGGGGCTTTGAGGTGTGGTGAGTTGAGTGGTGATCAAAGTTTTTGTGTTTAGTGACTGTGCCAAGAGATTCGACAGAACTTGCAAGTTGGGAGAGTTTTGTATATGTGATGAGTGAGGATGTTTTTGCCTTGGTTCTTGTTGTGTTCAACTTGCAAACTGAAATGATAAACAATTCTGATTGGTTATTTGATGTGACTTGTGCAGCTGTGATAGGTGGGTTACTTTTTGCTCAAAAACCACTTTTGTGTAAGATAGGGCATGGCTCAATTCTAGCCAAGTACAAAGCATGGGAGCTGCACAGCAGGATGTGTGTATGAGCCTAGCTTGGTTCAGCAGCCAAGGAAATGAGTTGGTGAGATGTGATCATGAATTTTGCAACTTGGTCACCTTTTGAAACTTTGTGAAAAATGTCTTGCTACACAAACCAAACCAAGGGCATACTTGATCCAATTCTGACTTTTAGGCCTTAGAGAATGTTTGTATGCTGGTTTGAGATGAACTAGAGGTCACTTAATGCATAGGTTCAAGGTTTTGCAAAATTTCCACTTGGTGCATAACTTGAAAATCAATGATTTTTGCTAACTTTGCAATGCCATAACTTTTGATCCAAGAAGAGTTAGATCATGTTTTTGTACTTTTTGAAAAGGGAAAGATGAGATCTACAACTTTCATGACCAAAGTTTTTCCATTTGAAGCCTTTTTGGATCATGAATCAAGGCTTGAAAAATGACATAAAATGACATAATCTTGAAAAGTCAACAAAACCCAAAAAGTCAACTTTTGCAAAAACCCTAAATTCTTGATTTTGTGAACTTCAACCTTCTTCCATGATCAAATAAAGATCATATACACTCAAAATGATGAAGATCACCCATTGGTTGGGTCATTGGGGGCCTCAGATGCCCTGATTTTACACTGACTTGTCTGAAAAGTCAACTCTTGATCAGATGACTTCCCCATGGAATTTCTTCATGAAAATTGATATGCATACTCCCTATACCATATAGAGGCCAATGGAAACAAGAATGACCAAAAAATTTGGGGTTATGGCCTCTGAAACCAAAACCCTAATTTTCAGTCAACTGTGCAGCTCATCCTGGCTCTGCATCCACTCAAAACCCTAGTTCTTGTGATTCCTCTGCATTTCTGACTTTGTGAGGATGTAACATGATATAAGAACACACATGGACCCCTTTGAGTTGAATGGTGGCCTTTGGAATGGCTCAAAATGCCTTGAGGTTGCTTAGATCACAAACCTTAGGTGCAGATGCCTTAGAAACTATCCAGTGAATCAAAAATGTACTATGAGATGATATGATGGTGTATATGCATATGAGATGATCACAAGCCATGTGTGAATGGGTGAGGGCAAATTTGGGGTGTTTACAGCTGCCCCTATTCAAACATGAGTTAGCTGTGCAGGATGTAAGCAGCGGCTTAACAGGCAAACAAGATAACTTGTGGTTGAATACCAAAGACAGTCCAAAATTTGCACTCACAGAAATGAAGAAGAAAAGGGATATAGATTGTAAAAGCAAATAAAGTATATTGTAAAGTGTGGGCGACGGAGGACGACCGTCGAGCAGAGGACGACTGCTGGGTAAAGAGCAATGACGGGGACGGCCGACATGCTGGTAAAGTGTATAAAGCAATGACGGGGACGGCCGACATGCTGGGGATAAAAGGTAAAGCTAAGACGGGGACGGCCGACTAGCTGGGAAAATAAAATATCATGATGGGGACGGCCATCAAGATAAAGTAGTAACATTCTCTGGGGATTGGTGAAACATGACGGGGACGGCCATCAAGTTCACAAAGGTAAAGTAACCAACGATGGGGACGGCCATCGGGTTAAAAAAGAAAAGGGACCACGACGGGGACGGCCATCGGGTTAAAGAATAAATGAAATAAACAGATGATGGGGTACGGCCATCAAAGGTGAAGGACGATCACCTAGCAGGGGACGGCTGCTCTGTTGGGCATAAAAGAAATATGATGGGGACGACCATCACAGGTGGAGGACGACCACCTGGCAGGGTACGGCTGCCAAAATATCAACGATGGGGACGGCCATCGGATAGAAAAGGTCAACGATGGGGACGGCCATCGGACGAGCATGATGGAGGACGACCATCAGGAAGTGGAGGACGACCACTCAGCAGGGGACGGCTGCTCTCGAGGTTTATCATAACACAGGACGAGTGTTAGACAACTAAAATCAACAATGGGGACGGCCATTGGATAAAGTGATGAAGGACGATCATCAAAAGGTGGAGGACGACCACGTAGCAGGGGACGGCTGCTAAAATCAACGATGGGGACGGCCATCGGATGAGCATGATGGAGGACGACCATCAAGAAGTGGAGGACGACCACTCAGCAGGGTACGGCTGCTCTCAGAGGTATCATAACACAGGACGAGTGTTAGATAAAAAGAAAATTTGTTGGCAATCTACTGGGGAGATAGTAAACACGGACGAGCGTTTACATCCAAGAAACAAAAGGTATAAGTGTTTGGTATTGTGTATAGATTAAAGACGCGGGCGAGCATCCTTGAGACCATGATACAGACGAGTATCACGTAGAAACAAACTGACACATGTTCAGAGATGATGATACGGACGAGTATCAACTGGTTAACAAGGAACACGGACGAGTGTTGCATCTGAAAGTATCCTTCTGGGGAATAGTAGACACAGACGAGTATCTATATTCACGAAGACATAAGTGTTTGACACGGTGTATGGATTAAAGATGCGGACGAGCATCCTTAAGATTATGATACGGACGAGTATCATGTAGAAACAAACATTAGACGCAACGTTCTGAGATGATGGTACGGACGAGTACCAACTGGTTAACAAAGAGCAAGGACTACTGTCGAATCTGCGGGGATATACATGGTGTATACAAGATACGGACGAGTATCTGAGTAGGTGTACCAATGAGTAGTGAGTGTATAATGTATAGGTGAGTGTTTATCTGCTGGGGATATGACACGGACGGGCGTCAGGAAAGTGTGTATAGGCGACCACGCTGGGGATATGACACGGACGGGTGTCAAGAAAGTGTATAGGTATATGTAAGTGCAAAGAGGATGTCTTTGGCTTTCTGCTGGTGACACGACACGGACGAGTGTCAGGATGTATCTGCAATACTGGTGATCTTGGTTTGTAAAGTGTATTCAGGCAACCTGCTGGGAAATGATGATACGGACGGGTATCAAAAAAGGGGATATGCACTGGTGTTTGTGATATGGGGCAACTGCTTTTGCTGGGACTCTGATGGGGATGTATTCTGTATGCCGACAGATTGTCAATATTTACAAGTGTTCAAATCACAACATGACTTATGATTATGCTATGCATTTGATTTTTTTGCCGTAATGCTCCGTATTAGACGGAATGCTACGCTCTGGGGGTGAATATGATACGAATGCTATGATTATGCAAAGAGGCACCGATCCGGGATTCGGATCCCGTTGCTGCGAAGATCTCGGATTGATCTGCTTGTGATCATCCCAGCTGGGGATGAGATCATTGATAGATCTGTAGTTGTATCTGCTCGGGGATATACGTCATCGATTGACATATTCTTATAATACGGGACCCAGCTGGGGTTTGTAGAAGCTTTCTCTCTCTCTGTTGTGACTTCTTCGTGCGCTGCTCTTCTGAATAGAGGCCTGAAGCTCTGTGGGGAGATGATTCCTCGATTCTCGCATCCTGCTGAGGAATAATGGCTACTCGGCTGGGGAATTATGAGAGGCAACTCAACTGGGGGTAGCAACAAGAAACAAACTCAGCTGGGGATAGAGTGTCTCCGATGCTGTACGTTGATTTGGCAACTTTGCTGGGGAAGTGGGCACCTCCCAGTGCCAGGTGAGTTTGATAATGATTTTCCAGTTGCTTGAGACGTAACTTGCATGCCCCAGGTCGCGTTCTGGATACCTGCAACCCTGCAAAGATAAGGAAACGTACAAAAGGTCCCGAGGTATCCTTTACCGGATTCCGTCATAGGAGTTAAGTACACTCGAGAGTAATCACATTCCCTGTAAGCATGCGTTTTTGTTTTTAGAGAAAGGCATCTGTACTTATGCAATTGTATTTTAGAGATATCGGACAACTCTTTGCAAAACATAAATGTAAAAAACGAGACATGACTGAAAATCTGATTATATTAATTCGTGCGCCCTGAATTGGCAAGATACAGTCAGAGGAACATATCTCCTGAAATGAGGAGATTGTTACAAATTGAGAAATAAAGTGCTGGCGGTGTTGACGACGCTTTGAGGAGCTTCCTCTCCCGCTATGACTCGTATGACAATGACGTTCTTCTTGTCTTGCTTTCTGGAGAGAGTTGATTCTGATCGGAGCTTGATTCTGTCAAAGCTTTCCAAGTTGTAAGTGATACAGACGAATTCAGAGTGCAGTTGTTCGCTTATTCCCTTATTTTGTATGGATCGCCCTTTCGGGTTTTCAATCCATCGGGATACCCATTTTTGCCTGAGTTGTCCAATGCGGCTTTTCAACTCAGCGGGTGTACATTTTTTTGTTTATTTCCCTTATTTTTGCCCGAGTCTTTTATTCTGTTTTTGACTCGCCGGGATGCCCTATTTTTGCCTGGACTTACATTCTGTTTTTATGTCCAGCGGGTCATTTTATGCGAAGTATTTTTTAACCGCATCTGAATTCACAGGGGACGGGAAATCTTCACCATCCATGGTGCTGAGCATCAGTGCTCCACCAGAGAAGACTTTCTTCACAACAAATGGTCCTTCGTAATTGGGAGTCCACTTGCCCCTGTGGTCTGTATGAGGAGGGAGGATTCTCTTCAACACAAGATCTCCCACCCGGTACTCTCGGTGCCTGACTTTCTGATCGAAGGCTCTCTTCATCCTTTTCTGATATAACTGCCCGTGGCAGATTGCAGCCAATCTCTTCTCTTCGATCAGACTCAGTTGTTCGTATCGGGTCCGAACCCATTCTGCTTCACTCAGTTTAACATCCATTAATACCCGTAAGGAGGGTAGTTCAACTTCAACCGGTAGGACTGCTTCCATACCATACACAAGCTGATATGGCGTTGCCCCAGTGGATGTCCTGATTGATGTGCGGTACCCATGCAAGGCAAACGGTAGCATTTCATGCCAATCTTTGTAAGTGACTACCATCTTCTGCACAATCTTCTTGATATTCTTATTTGCTGCCTCAACAGCGCCGTTCATCTTTGGCCTGTAAGGAGAAGAATTGTGATGTTGGATCTTGAAGTCCCGGCACAGCTCTGCCATCATTTTGTTGTTCAAGTTGGAACCATTATCAGTAATGATTCGCTCGGGCACTCCATACCGACAGATGATATCTCTTTTCAGAAATCTGGCTACCACTTGCCTTGTGACATTTGCATATGAGGCTGCTTCAACCCACTTAGTGAAATAATCGATGGCGACCAGGACGAATCTGTGGCCGTTCGAAGCAGTTGGCTCAATTTTGCCAATCATGTCAATGCCCCACATAGCAAAGGGCCATGGTGAAGACATTATGTTCAGGGGATTGGGAGGCACATGCACCTTGTCTGCATAAATCTGGCATTTATGGCATTTTCTGGCGTAAGCACAACAGTCTGCATCCATTGTGATCCAGTAATAGCCTGATCTTAACAACTTCTTGGCCATTGCATGCCCTCCAGCATGGGTACCAAAAGAGCCTTCATGCACTTCATGCATCAGTAAATCTGCTTCCGTCTTGTCAACACATCTGAGGAGTACCATGTCAAAGTTCCTTTTGTATAAAGATCCATCAGTGTTCAGAAAGAAACTTCCAGCAAGCCTTCTTAAAGTCTTCTTATCATTGGAAGATGCCCCAGGTGGGTACGTCTGATCCTCCAAGAAACACTTGATGTCATGAAACCAAGGCTTGTCATCCTTGACAACGTCTGTTGCAAATACATATGCTGGTCTGTCAAGTCTCGATACTGAAATCTGAGGTACAAAGTTGGCAGTTTGAACTTTGATCATGGACGAAATGGTAGCCAAGGCATCTGCAAACTGATTTTCATCCCGAGGGATATACTCAAGTTTGACTGTTGTGAAGAAAGTCAGTAACCTTCTCGTATAATCCCTATAAGGTATCAGATGATCTTGGTGCGTGTACCATTTTCCGTTGGTCTGATTGATTACCAAAGCTGAATCTCCGAATATGGTCAAAGTCTTAATCCTGAGGTCAATGGCTTCCTCAAGACCCATAATGCAAGCTTCGTATTCAGCTTCGTTGTTGGTGCAGTTGAAAGTGAGCTTTGCCGAGAAAGGCATGTGAACCCCTTTAGGTGTAATGAGTACTGCACCAACACCACGGCCATTCATGTTGACAGCCCCATCAAACATCATAGTCCATTCTTCTTCTGGGTCGGGCCCTTCAGTGTGAACAGGCTCTTCATGGTCTTTTGCTTTTATGAACATGATGTCTTCATCAGGGAAGTCAAATCTCATAGGCTGGTAATCATCAATTGGTTGCTCAGCAAGATATTCAGATAGTACACTGCCCTTGATGGCTTTCTGAGATGTGTACTGTATGTCGTATTCTGTGAGAATCATCTGCCATCTTGCAACCCGTCCGGTAAGAGCTGGCTTCTCGAATATGTACTTGACCGGATCCATTTTTGAGATTAACAAGGTAGTGTGGGTCAGCATATACTGTCTTAGTCGGCGAGCAGCCCACGCTAAAGCACAGCAAGTTTTCTCGAGCAGTGAATAACGCTGTTCACAGTCGGTAAACTTTTTGCTTAGGTAGTATATTGCATACTCTTTTCGACCAGACTCGTCATGCTGGCCCAGCACACACCCCATCGACTCTTCTAATACTGTCAAGTACATAATCAGAGGTCTTCCTTCAACTGGAGGCATAAGGATTGGAGGTTCTCGCAAATACTCCTTGATCTTGTCAAAAGCTTTCTGGCAGTCTTCGTTCCACCTGACCGTTTGCTCCTTTCTTAACAGCTTGAATAAGGGTTCACAAGTTGCTGTAAGGTGAGATATGAACCGTGAAATGTAGTTCAATCGACCTAAGAAACCTCGAACTTCTTTCTCAGTTTTCGGTGTAGGCATTTCTTGAATAGCTTTGACTTTATCAGGGTCAACTTCAATCCCTTTCTCACTTACAATAAAGCCCAGCAGCTTACCGGATCGCACCCCGAATGTGCATTTGTTGGGGTTCAACTTCAGTTGATATTTTCTCAGACGCTTGAACAACTTGAGTAGATTCACCAGATGGTCTTCCTCCGTAAGGGACTTGGCAATCATGTCATCCACATAACACTCGATTTCCTTATGGATCATATCGTGGAATAATGTTACCATAGCCCGTTGATAGGTGGCACCAGCATTCTTCAGTCCGAATGGCATCACCTTATAACAGAACGTGCCCCAAGGTGTAATGAATGTTGTCTTCTCCATGTCTTCAGGTGACATTTTGATCTGGTTGTATCCTGAAAATCCATCCATGAAGGAGAATACCGAGAACTGAGCCGTGTTATCTACCAATACATCAATGTGAGGTAACGGGAAGTCATCTTTCGGGCTGGCTCTGTTCAGATCCCGGTAATCAACACACATTCTTACTTTTCCGTCCTTCTTAGGCACAGGTACTATGTTAGCAACCCACGGAGGATAGCTAGTCACAGCAAGGAACCCGGCGTCCCATTGCTTTTGTACCTCTTCCTTGATTTTCATAGCCATGTCTGGGCGAGTTCGGCGCAACTTCTGTTTGACTGGTGGGCATTCTTCCCTCAAAGGCAGCTTATGCACAACAATATCGGTATCCAACCCTGGCATATCTCGGTAGGACCAAGCAAACACATCAACATACTCTTGAAGCAGATCTATCAGCTGTCTCTTCACTGAGTCTTGCAGGCAGGCCCCGATCTTGACTTCTTTCACGTTTTCTTCTGTACCAAGATTAATCACTTCAACCTCCTCCTGGTGAGGAGTAATGACCCTTTCCTCTTGCCTTAACAACCTAGCTAGCTCTTCAGGAAGCTCATATTCTTCATCAACCCCTTCATCAGCTTGATTGATCGGATTGTCAAAGTCATACGATGTCATAGCTGTGTGGTTGTAAGTGCTGTCAGGAAGGCAATCTCTGCAAGGGTTTAATTGGTCCATTTTAGTGATCTGATTTTAGTCTTATTTAGAAAAGTGAAATGAAATTGTCATTTTGAAAAACACTGCCATTTATTTTTGTACAAAAAGAAAAATGGAAAAACAGTGAGCAGAAAAGAAAAAGACTCGTTTGCAAAAAGATTGTCTGATATTTCATTAATTTAATCTTGTTTGCACAAAAGTACAGATGGCCCTGATTACAAAATGAGTCTTGTCATCTTGGGCAAGATGCAAGACTTTGATGCATGCTATAAAAGATACAGGAAATAATAATTACTCTGCTCGAGTAACACTTATAATTCCCTGGGAAGACCAGTTCGAGACACTGCTCCCCGGGATCTTCGGACGAATCCAATTCTCCAGGTTGCGCTCCTCTTCCAGCTCGTCTTCCAGACAGTTGATAGCATCGGGGGTAAGCATTCCCCCACTGACAAAACCTGGCTCTGCAGCAGCCTTTGCTTGATGTTGAGTTGGTTTGTAACCCAACCCAAATTTGTCCTTCTTCTCCTCCACAGCTAAGACCTTGCCCCAGCCTAGGGCAGTTCCTTCTTCAACAACCTTTCGGGCTTGTTGGTAAGATGACATGGAGATACCAGATACAGCAGATGCTTCATTGACGTTCAAGGCTTCGAAACCTTGGCTCATTGTTTCATGGATTTCTCCATCCATCTCAATGTATTTATAAGTAGCCAGATGGCTAACAAAAATGTCCTCCTCTCCACAGATTGTGACAACTTGACCTTCCCACTCAAATTTTAACTTTTGGTGAAGGGTAGACGTTATAGCGCCAGCGGCGTGAATCCAGGGTCTACCCAACAAACAGCTGTAGGCGGGCTGAATGTCCATCACATAAAAGATAGTTTTAAAGGTCTGCGGGCCAATTGTCACGGGCAGCTCAATCTCTCCCAGAACCGATCTCTTTGAGCCATCAAAAGCTCTAACCACCAGGTTGCTGGGTCTCAATGCCAATCCATCATATTCTAACTTCACCAGAGCCTTCTTTGGTAAGACATTCAGGGAAGAACCTGTGTCCACCAGCACATGAGAAAGGACAGCTCCTTTGCATTCCAGGGTTATGTGCAAGGCTTTGTTGTGGTTGCGGCCATCCGCTGTCAGGTCAGAATTGGTAAACCCTAGCCCATTGCTAGCAGTAACGTTTCCAACCACGGTTTCCAATTGGTCGACAGTAATCTCCTCGGGCACGTAAGCTGCGTGCAGTACCTTCAGTAGTGCATTCCGATGGGCTTCGGAGCACATAAGCAGTGAGAGGATGGAGATTTTGGATGGCGTCTGGTGAAGCTGATCCACAATTTTGTAATCACTCTTTTTGATGATCCTCATAAACTCATCAACTTCCTGATCGAATGGAGTCTTCAGGGCTTCTTTGGCAGCTGGATCTTCCTGCACCGGGCTCTTTCCTTTTGCCTTGGCAGCAGCTTCTGCTTCGGCAGTAGGTCTTTGAACTTGTGAAGCAAAGAGACGTCCGCTTCGGGTGAAGCCTCCGCCTCCGCCCACATTATCAATTTGTGGTGCAGGTGCTGATGTTTCAAGAGTGATTCTTCTCCCTTCACGGTACAAGTCAGAGCCATAGTGCCAGGGGATGGCCCTATTGCTCTCATATGGTACAGGTCCAGGTACTGTGACGGTAACCGGACTGATTGATGCTGCCGAAGGGACTGCAATTGTTCGTGGATCATAAAAGATAGTAACTGGTGCTCTAGTGGGAGCAGCACCCTCTGAATGGTAGGCGGAGTTATTTTCTGGATCATAGAAGATGGTAACAGTGGAGACATCTTCATGATTGATTGCTGAGGTTGTAGGAGGTTCTGTTGGAAGGACTGTTGTTGTTGTTGATGGGGAGTCGAAGTGGACTGAAGCTGAAGTTGTAACAGGAGAAACTGTTGAAAACTGATCATTGGGTAGAACAGATGAAGTACTTGCTGATGTTGCTGATGAATTGTTGGGAACAATTGTTGCTGTATTTGTAGGAGGATCTGAAACCATTGCTGATGAAGTCGTCGGGTTTGCCGGGAATGATGTAGTGATCTGCAGTAAGCCACTCTGAATAAGGCTGTCAATGCCATTCCTCAAGTCTTCACACCCATTCCAAGAAATATTGCAGTATGGGCACCCTAGTTCACACCCCGGAAATATATTGCTTTCACGGAGCTGAGCCTTGATCTCCACCAATGGTGTCCTGATCTGATCCACACTGGTTATCAAATAAGACGGTGTGTCTTCTTCGATTGCGTTAATTCGAGGACCACCATGGTTTGGCATTGGGTTTTTGTTGACGTTGGGCGGAGGTGCAAAGTTCAAAGCCTTGGAGTCTACTAAGTCTTGTACCTTCATATGCAGTGCCCTGCATTTTTCTGTACTGTGACCAGGCGCGTTTGAGTGAAAAGCACACCTAGCATTAGAGTCATAGTTTCTTGGTAGACTGTTTGGATCCGGAGGTGCCAACGTTCTTAGCTCAACCAGGTTGAGTTTCAGAAGCTGTGGCAGCAAAGCAGCATACGGCATTGGAATCGGGTCGATCACTCGATTAGCTTGAGAGGGCCTTTGTTGGAATGGCCTCTGTTGATTGTTGTTGTTGGAGTTGTTGTTGTTGTAGTTCCTTGGAGGATATTGGTTCTGCTGATACGGAGGTTGTTGTTGGAAATTTTGTTGAGGAGGTTGATAGACCGGTAGAGGAGGAGCTGGAGCAGGGATGGTGACTGCTGCTATTGTTCTGGGAACATACTGGGGTCTGCCCCTGTTGGTGTGAATGGCATTGGTCTCGCCAGTTCTTCTCGGGCCTGCAAAAGGCTTTCTTGTACTACTGGACGAGCTTGCACCATTATCAGATATTTTGCCCATTTTCAACAGGCTTTCAATTCTCTCCCCAGCTATAACAACATCTGCGAAGCTAGTGGACGAGAAAGCAGCCAACCTGTCAATATACGTTCCCTGGAGAGTGTTCATAAACATGTCTGCCATTTCTCTCTCAGACATTGGTGGTTGAACGGCAGCAGCCAATTGCCTCCATCTTTGAGCGTATTCACGGAAACTTTCCCTTGACGACTGTGACATGCCCATCAGGAGAGTCCTATTGGGTGCCATGTCTAAGTTGTATTGATACTGTCGGATGAAGGCCTCTGCCAGGTCCTTCCAGCATCTCACAGTTGCCCTTGTCAAGTGGGAATACCATTCCCTTGATGCTCCAGTCAAGCTATCTTCGAAGTAAAACATCCAAAGTTTCTCATCCATTGTATAGGCCTTCAGCCTTCCCAGAAATGACTGCAAATGAGTCCGGGGGCATGAAGTCCCATTATATCTTTCGAAACAAGGAGGCTTGAACTTATGAGGGATCCTGACCCCCTCTACTAAACCCATGTCCATGACATCGAACCCCAAAGAATTTTGGGATTCCAAAGACCTCAACTTCTCAGCCAACTCATCCAATCTCCTATCATAGGTTTCCTCTCCAGCACCCATGACTGTAAACTGATCCTCCTGAGGATCCTCTTGAAGTACTCTGGCTGCAGTGGCTGTTCCTTGAACGTTTGCAGGAATATGAATCTCAGGATGTAGATGTGGACCAAACACAGGGGGGTTAACATGTGGTTGCACCCTTTCATTGTTACTGGTGCCAGCAGTTCCCACATGGGGGTCATCTTGAGTTCTCCCCTCTACCAGAACTCTGAGCCTCTCCTGGCTTTGAGCTAAATTATTCATCACTTCCATGAACTGAGTGATCTGGGTTCTCATCTCCACCCTTTCGTTAGCCATCTGGGTTCTGGCCTCGTTGAGATCTTGTTGCAACTGGTCCATTTGGATGCCCGGAAGGTTGCTTCTAGTTGGGTACCTGTGTGGCCTGTTGAGAGGAAACACCCGGCGACGAGCAATACTGCCTGAATGTCACAACAGAGGTTAGAAACAATAAAACAAAACCTACAAAACAAACAAAAGGGTTAGTATGCAATGCAGTATGCTTATTTGCTATCAAGGTATCCGGCTTGGTCTTCAGTTTTGACCCGTCCAGACCCTTGAAGATGATGCTGTTGAAGTTGCTTTTGAAGTGAACCCAGATGGAAACAAACACAAATATATTACAAAGGTAAAATAATACAAATTGTTCATTTTTACAACACTAGCCCTCTAAGGGGTCAAAAATACATCACCAAAAAGCAAAAGTACATGGAAAAGGAACAACAACAAGCAAATAATCAGACTCCAAGGCCAAACTCATCCTCGCGAACTTCCTTAAGAAGTGCTTCGGTCACAGGATCAGCCGGATGCTCCGTAAGACTTCTGATGAGAAGGTTCCTTGTTGCAACAGCTGCAGTCAACCTCTTGTTCTGACTTTGATCTTTGGATTTCTTCACTCCAGCTTTGATTCTTAGCTCTGAATTTTCCTCCTGGGCTGCTGCCAGGGCTTTTTCCATCTGCTCCATCTTATCTTGAACTCTCTCGTCTTCTAGAGTACGGGCCTCAGTGATCCGGACCCACCTGGCCTGACTTTCCTTCAAGTACAAGTCTGTTCTTGCTCTTTGGAACTGGGCTTCTTTACAAGCATTCTTCAGAATCTGCTCACCAGCTTTAGACTTGTTGATATAATCCCCAGACTTCTCAATCTTGGTCAAATGCTCCACTCTCAACTTTTCCAATCTTTCAATCTCCCTCACACCTTCACTCCTCTCCCTGAGGGTCTTCTGCAAGGCTTGGGATAGCTTCTCATTTCTTTCTTTCAAGCCTTCAAACTCTTCCAAACTGACAGTAGCAGGGGGTGGTGCTGATGATGACTCAGGCATGTCTTTGATGGTGAAGGGCAATCCTGAGATTTGGGCCCTAGCATAGGACCACTCATGATATTGGGCTGATGCCACATTATTGCACTTCCCCAGAATGGTGATTCCCTTGGTTTGAACATGATCCCAGGCCCAGGCAGCCTGTCTAACAGTTGCCAGACTAACCTTGTTCTCACAGTAGAGGGTCTCAGCCAAGTCCTTTTTCCTAGGAGCATGAACCAGTGCATAACCCAATTGCCTCTTGAACAGCAGGGGGTTGTAATTGATACTTCCCTTGACTCCTACCAAAGGCACATTAGGAAAATGCCCACAGCTAGTGATTATGTCTCTGCCCTTGGTACTTTGATTGCACCACCTGATATCTGCTGTAGTTAGGACAGAAAGTCTCCTTGCCCAGTTGCTTTGCTGGTGAGGGTTCAGGAATGCATCTGTCCTGGGTAGATGCTTGAGAAGCCAAGCATGGAATAGTGGAGCACAACACCTCACTAGCTTACCCCTCTGTTTCTCATTCCTCTGATGTACTGAGTAATAGAGGTCACCCAACAAGGTTGGCACTGGGTTCTTCAAGATGAACAAATGGATTGCACTCTTGCTGATGAATCTGGGCTCATCTGCAAATAACACAATTCCATACACACTTAAAGCCAACAGAGCACAAACAGCTTTCCACTCCCCCAGGGAGGCCTTCAGACTAGCTTGAGAGATTAGGAAGTCCAGCTGTAATCCAGGGACACTAGATTTAGAGGTCATGTGTTGTTCAATCAAAGCAGGTTCCAGGTGCAAAGCTTTGGCTATCTCCCCACTGCTGGGAAAATCCATTTCAGGATTGAATGGGATCTCCCTCTTGATAGGCAAACCAGTCAAAGATGAGTATTCTTCCAAAAGAGGACCCAACTGGAAGTCTTGAAATGTAAAGCATCTCAATGGGGGGTCATAGAACTGAATGCAGGTATGAATCAGGCTCCTCTGAGACGGGTCCATGTCCATAACTAGGTCAAGTATGTCCCCATAATGTTCCCTGAACAAAGGGATGTAATCTGGTGTAATCAGGGTTTGGATCCTCCTGAGGTCTGACAAATCTGGTTGGAAGAAATGATAGGTGATGTTGTTCTTCTTTGGAGCCATGATGTTGAAGACTGAGCAGAATGCTGAAGCAGGGAGAGCCACTGATTGGCTGGTGCTGAAGCAGACAGATAAAACTGAAACAGATGCTGATGAAGATGGGTCAAAGCTGCAGATGGGGTCAAAACCAAAACCTGATGAACAATGGATACCCTGAAAAACAAATAAGCACATGTTAATATGATGCAATGAGTATGCATGCAAATGAAATGCAAGGGTCTGTGACAGAGCTGGATCTGAATAAATGCCTTGGTATAGATCCATGTGTGTCTAAGAATTCCAGATGGAGGTCTAAGAAATCCAGTAACCAAGGTAGGGGACTCAAATAAAGAGCCACATGTCCAGGGTTTTAGAATCACAAGAACTATCCAACATGAAGCATTCTTAACAAAGTCAAAGTAACAGGGTATTCTGAGGTCAAGGTACCTGCAAACCTGTAAACGGCCCAACCCCCTCACAGGTAGTGATCTAGAACAAGGATCCTCAGACTTGGATCTGTTATGAGAAGTGTAAGCACTTCTAACCCGGAGGTACAGTGTTTACAATTACCATAACAATTCCTCCTCTAATTCACCTCAATTTCTGAAGGTCAATACTAAAAGGTCATCCAGACTTAGCAGGCTTCCCAGATCCCCCTAGCATTGCAGGAAATCTGCAACACAGAGTTCTCAAGAAGAAACCCATATCTGAACCGTGTTTCATATTCCCGCACCAGACTGAAAATTGACTGGGAAAGAATATGATTCACTCTAGCCTAGGTGTCACTCAGGTCCCAGGTATAGGACCTAAACTCTCAACGGAACCCCAACCCACCAAAACAATCCAGATCCAACACAGACAGCATGACAGTATGATATATATGAAAACTGTAAAGAAAGCAATAAATAAAGCTTGTACAGAAAGCAGTAAATAAAGCAAATATACAAACACAAATAACACCTAACACCCCAGTAAACACAAATCAAACAAGCGCTAGGAGGAACCCACAAAAAGGAACCAGAAGCCCTGGTTGCAATATAAGGTCCCCAGCAGAGTCGCCAAGCTGTCGCTCCCGACAAATGAAAATGGATCAAATGAAGGTACAGACGCGAACGGTCGGCGAGGGGAACAGTGAGAACACACAGCCGTGAACTCACTGGAGAATGAAAAGAGTCGCCAGCTAGGCATTTTTATCCCGGAGGAAAGGCAATGCTGCATAGGCCTAGAAAAAGATGGATAAGACGGTTTGCGAACCAGAGAGACTGAGAAAGGGGGTTGGTTACAACCTGGGAAGGTATTAGCACCCAGATTGTCCGCCGTACTCGACGGGATCCACGCTTAAAAGATTTGTGTTATAAAGGGGTAGTGTCAGTGCAATCTGTGTGTAAAAAGCTGGAAAGCAATATGTACAGGTGTCAGTGCTGAAAAAGTGAAGTGCAAAGTGATATATACAGTGTCAGTGTGAGGATGAGAGTGAACTGCTCATGATAATGAGGCTAAGGAATGAAGCTGAAAGAGGGGGGAATGTACAGAGACTTTTGTTCGATAACTGTTAAGTTATGCCTACGTATCCTCTCGTGCAATGAGGAAGTCAGAACACCGTAGTTCGACCCAAAGAGACTGAAAGATGAATTGACTGATGAACTGCTTGCTTGTCCATGCTCAAGTGTATGACCTGTCTGGCTCAGGTGCTAACTGTCTTGCATTAGACGGAAGAAGCAAGTTCTCGATTATGAGTGAAGATGGTGAGAAAAGAATCCCGAGGGAGACGATTATTGTTTGTTTTTTTTGTTTTCAGTCTTTTATTGCTTTTGAGAGTTTGTCATAAGATAATGAGCTTAAACCTAAATCAATGGATTTGGTAAACTCATCACATCATCCCTCTGATTAGGGGTAATGAGAATTACCTTAAGTGTGAAGTCAGATTCTCACACTTAATCACCTTTGATGTAGGGTTAAGATCATTAACCTACTTGTGATTATTTAGATGTTTTTTTGTGATTTTTGTTTAGTGTTAAGTAATGAGGTTAAGCCATAATCAGGGATTTAACAGGCTCATTACACTATCCTAAAAGAAGGATAATAGATGAGGGTGTTTAAGCTGAGGAAGGATCCTCAGCTTAATCCATGATTAGGGATTAAACCCATGACAGAACAAACCTTTGATTAAGTGGATTTTATTAATGATATGATGATGAAGTGTTTTTTATGATTTGTAAGACAACTTGAGGGGGACTTGTCCATTAACTTTAGGGTTAGTCCTTCTTAACCAATTAAGGAAGAATTAGAACCCTAATGCAAGGCCCAAGTTACAAGTGTAATGTCTTGATGATTATTAGATGGATTAATTAAGAGAGTTCAACACCTTAAGGGTCCAAGACTTAGGATCAAAGTTATACACTCCATCCTAAAAGAAGGATGCAGGCATGAGCTTAATCACAAAGTCTTGAAGCCTTGAGGGTTTAATCCCTAATTATGAGGTGAGGAGAGATGACTCAAGGAGACACAAAGGTAAAAAACTATGGGGGAAACTAATCAAAACCCTAATTCATTATCATGCTTGGTTGGTCCTAATGTTTGTGAGGTTTTCGAGAACAATCTTCAGAGGAGCCACCAGGAAGCAGATGAACAAGATCAAGAGAAGCAAAGTGACTTGCTTCATTCAAGAAGTCAAGTCACTTGAAGAAAGAAAATGGGAGAAGGAAGAATGAGCAAACTCAAACTCAAACACAAGCATAAATGCAGCAATGAATGCAAGAGAGATGAAAAGAAAAGTTATGAGAAGTGAAGGCAAATTCACTTCTCAAGTTACTTACCACCTGAAATGTTAGAAAGAAATACAATGCAATGCAAGAAGAGATGTAATGACATGATGCAAAGCAAAACCAGAAGCATACACATGATGATTATGATGTTATGAAGTGCTGCAAACATGAGGCAAAGCAATGAAATGTTCATACAAGGTTATGAATGCAAAGGATGCAAGTGTAGGAGCATGAATGAACATGAAATGTTATGAAGCATACAAGACAAATGGCATGGCAAATATGTAATGCAATGATCAATGATGCTTTCTACATGTCTTAAGATGCCAAATGAATCACAAGTATGCACAAAATGCAATGACAAGCCATGTTATGCAAGGAAATGCAAGAAGGATACAAGGGAAAGCCCAAATTAGGGTTCATGGATCAAACATCAAACACAAACCAAAAACAGAAGCAAACCTCAACATAAAAAATGGAAAATAGTACCCAAGGAAACCCTAGACCTATAATGAATCACTGCCCAAAGGGGAACTCTCAACTCTTCACCAATCTCAAGTTATGATTTTTACAAGTTATTAGGGTTTTTTAGGGTTTGTAACAAAAGAAATGCCAATCAATTAGGAAATGCAAGATCAAATCATGGCCTTTTTATCTTTGAAAGTTCATGTCAAATGGAAAGCAATGCAAAAAGAATCAATGTCTCAACCTTTACCAATTGGCAGAAATGAATTTTTAAACTTATGATCAAAATAATGCATAAAAAAGGATTTAATTCAATGAAAAATTATCAAAATACATCAAGATCAAAAAAGAAATTTGGTTTGAAGGTTGGACAATGTTTCTAAATGTCTTAGAACATATCATGAATTTTTTTGTAATTTTTAAATACCTAAAAGTATTTTTAATTAATTAATTCTCATTAATCAATTAAAAATAAACTTTTAAATATTTAAAAATACTTTTTAATGATAAAAAATAAAATAAAAATGTTTTTGTGTCATAAAAATTAATAAAACCTTAAAGAAAAAGTTTCATAATTTTTATGACCTTTTTGCTATTTTAAATTAATTTTGCAAGTTAAATGAAATAAAAAGGATTAAAAATTAAATGAAAATAGAAGTAAACAAAATGAGAGGCTGGGATTTGATCTGGGGAAGATTGGGTTGACTTCGCGCGCGATCTAGTGGTCCAGATTTAAACTTCTTAAATTCAATTAATTAAACTAAATAAACCTGATTAAATTAGTTAAATGGAAATTAATACTAATGATGCCATCTGAGCCCTTGGTCCGTACGCGGGAAGCGTGATCCAATGGCCTCAATTCAAAACCCACTAATGACTGGATTAAACCCTAATTAGGGCAAGTTAACCTCAGACGGCCGGAACAGTGGTTCCGGTCGTCTTCTCCGGCGTACCACAAACCCTAGAAAACGTTTCAGGCCACCATTCAACAAATTTCCTGCCCAGAAACAACCCCCCATCCCAACTAAACCCTAATCCAAGGTCAAAAGGCATTTATCTAACATGAACAAGGAGAATCGAAGACAAGAGCATTCACGGGCCAAATTTCAGAGATGCATAAAATGCCCATTTGTTCACCATTTTTGATTCTAATCATACCACAGTGATCCCCAGAGCATGTATTTTTGATTTGTGACCAAAGAAACAGGTTCTAAAAAGTTTGAAGTTTGAGACTACCTGAGATGACAAGTCCTGTTTCTGAGCTTCCAGAGCCTTTTCTTGATGCAAGCTAGCTCTAATGGATCCCCTGGTGTCAATGGCAAGCTTGAAAAGAAGTTTAGCAAGCTATTTCAATGGCTACCAAACTGGTGTAGCAGAGAATGGCCTTGGTGCACAGGCTGTTTTAGGCCAGTGTAATGGGTGGTTTGGACTCCTCTGAGTGTGCCTGACTTATTGGTGAAGGAAGGTGAAGTGTTTGAGGGATGGACAGTGAGATTCGAATGGAACTGGTTCTGATGATGGTGAATGGTGGAGCTCAGGTCAAGCTTGTTTCAGGCCTGAGTTGTGGTGGTTTTGGGGGCTTTGAGGTGTGGTGAGTTGAGTGGTGATCAAAGTTTTTGTGTTTAGTGACTGTGCCAAGAGATTCGACAGAACTTGCAAGTTGGGAGAGTTTTGTATATGTGATGAGTGAGGATGTTTTTGCCTTGGTTCTTGTTGTGTTCAACTTGCAAACTGAAATGATAAACAATTCTGATTGGTTATTTGATGTGACTTGTGCAGCTGTGATAGGTGGGTTACTTTTTGCTCAAAAACCACTTTTGTGTAAGATAGGGCATGGCTCAATTCTAGCCAAGTACAAAGCATGGGAGCTGCACAGCAGGATGTGTGTATGAGCCTAGCTTGGTTCAGCAGCCAAGGAAATGAGTTGGTGAGATGTGATCATGAATTTTGCAACTTGGTCACCTTTTGAAACTTTGTGAAAAATGTCTTGCTACACAAACCAAACCAAGGGCATACTTGATCCAATTCTGACTTTTAGGCCTTAGAGAATGTTTGTATGCTGGTTTGAGATGAACTAGAGGTCACTTAATGCATAGGTTCAAGGTTTTGCAAAATTTCCACTTGGTGCATAACTTGAAAATCAATGATTTTTGCTAACTTTGCAATGCCATAACTTTTGATCCAAGAAGAGTTAGATCATGTTTTTGTACTTTTTGAAAAGGGAAAGATGAGATCTACAACTTTCATGACCAAAGTTTTTCCATTTGAAGCCTTTTTGGATCATGAATCAAGGCTTGAAAAATGACATAAAATGACATAATCTTGAAAAGTCAACAAAACCCAAAAAGTCAACTTTTGCAAAAACCCTAAATTCTTGATTTTGTGAACTTCAACCTTCTTCCATGATCAAATAAAGATCATATACACTCAAAATGATGAAGATCACCCATTGGTTGGGTCATTGGGGGCCTCAGATGCCCTGATTTTACACTGACTTGTCTGAAAAGTCAACTCTTGATCAGATGACTTCCCCATGGAATTTCTTCATGAAAATTGATATGCATACTCCCTATACCATATAGAGGCCAATGGAAACAAGAATGACCAAAAAATTTGGGGTTATGGCCTCTGAAACCAAAACCCTAATTTTCAGTCAACTGTGCAGCTCATCCTGGCTCTGCATCCACTCAAAACCCTAGTTCTTGTGATTCCTCTGCATTTCTGACTTTGTGAGGATGTAACATGATATAAGAACACACATGGACCCCTTTGAGTTGAATGGTGGCCTTTGGAATGGCTCAAAATGCCTTGAGGTTGCTTAGATCACAAACCTTAGGTGCAGATGCCTTAGAAACTATCCAGTGAATCAAAAATGTACTATGAGATGATATGATGGTGTATATGCATATGAGATGATCACAAGCCATGTGTGAATGGGTGAGGGCAAATTTGGGGTGTTTACACTTGGTAGCCTCCAGATGTAAGTGTGGTTATACACTGAACTGGGTCAACAAACTTCTGTGTTGTTTACTTTTCTTGCTATTTAAGTTTTGGTTAAATCTGTCAAGTGTTGGGACATCTCTTAGGACATCTCATACCTGATCACAGAATTTCAATTGGCATCAGAGCAGGCACCCTGCCTGTTTATACTGGGTGAGATCTAGGGAATACAAATTCTGTAACATGGACAGAGATATAGGGTCAGTAAATAGACCACCTATTCTGGATGGATCTAATTATGACTACTGGAAGCCAAGGATGATTGCATTCTTAAGATCACTTGACAACAGGGCATGGAGAGCAGTCAATATTGGATGGGATTATCCTGTTCAAGATACCAAAGATGGATCAAAAGTGCTGAAACCTGAAGAAGAATGGAGTAAGGAAGAAGAAGATTCAGCACTAGGAAACTCAAAGGCCCTAAATGCTTTATTCAATGGCATTGATAGAAACATCTTCAGACTTGTACATCATTGTGAGTTAGCCAAAGATGTGTGGGACACTCTCAAAACAACTCATGAAGGAACATCAAAAGTAAAGATGTCAAGACTTCAACTTCTCACCACCAAGTTTGAAAACTTGAGAATGAAGGAAGATGAGACAGTTCATGAATTCTACATGAACATTTTAGAAGTAGCTAATACTTCTGGAGCTTTGGGAGAAAAGATGACTGATGAAAAGCTTGTTAGAAAAATCCTCAGATCTTTGCCAAAAAGATTTGACATGAAAGTCACAGCAATAGAAGAAGCTCAAGACATATGCTCTATGAAAGTTGAAGAACTCATTGGTTCCCTTCAAACTTTTGAGATGGGAATGAATGACACAAATGTTAAAAAGAACAAAAGCATAGCCTTGGTGTCAAATACTGATGAAGAAGAAGATGATGAATCAGAAAATAATAAAAGCTTATCAGACAACCTTGCTATGCTTGGAAGACAACTCAAACAGATTCTCAGAGGAATGGAAGGCAAATCCAAACCCAGTGGAAGAAACACAAACTCTTCTGAGAACAGGAGACCTTATGATGCTAACAGAAAGTCAAATTATGCTGAAAAGACCAGTCAAGAAAAAGGAGTCAAATGCCATGGATGTGAAGGATATGGACACATCAGGAATGAATGTCCTACCTACTTAAAAAGGCAAAAGAAAGGACTCTCTGTGACCTGGTCTGATGAAGACTCAGGAGGTGATTCAGAAGAGGAATCAGCTAAGCATATCACTGCTTTAGCTGGATTATGTGACTCTGAAAGTGAATCCAGTGATGGAGAACTTACTTATGAAGAACTTGAGCAAGCATTCAAAGATCTATACAAAAGAAGCTCTGAAATATGCTGTGAGGTTATAAAGCTAAAGAAGCAGAATGAGGCATTAGAAGATGACAAAGCAAATAATCAGGAGATCATTGACACCTTAAAAAGTGAAGTAAGCCTTCTCAACTCCAAGTTGGAACATATGTCCAAATCTGTTAGAATGTTGAACAGCAGCTCAAATACACTGGATGTGATTCTCAACAACAATAAGCACTCAGGGGATAAAAGTGGACTGGGATTTAACAGAGTAAATAAAGATGAAGCTAGCTCTAGCAAAACAACTTCAAAATCCATACAGTCTAACAAGATGTCCCAACAGATGCTTCAACATCAGGAAAAGAACACAAAGTCAAACATAATGTTCCAACAGATGTCTCAACATTCTGAAAAGAACAAAATGAAGAAGAAGTATCAAAGATGGAGATGCCATCACTATGGAAGATTTGGACATATCAAACCTCATTGTTATAAGTTGCATGGATATCCAAATCAGATGTATCAGCAACCTTCCAAGAAGAAAATAGAAGTTACCAAGAAAGTGCTGCATAAACATCAAAGAAATCAGCAACCTCCTAAGCAGAAGACAGAAAACATCAAGAAGGTATGGAAACCAAAAGCTAGCACTGAAGCTGATCAAAGCTACAAGAACAAGATCAACAATCAAGCTTGGAGATCAGTTGATAAACAACACACAGGGCAGAGGCATCAAAAGAAATCTCAACTCATCTGGTCAAAGAAAAGTACTGCATTCATAGCACATACATCACTAAGAGTATCAGCTAAAGAAGACTGGTACTTTGACAGTGGATGTTCAAGACACATGACTGGATTGAAGAATCTTCTAGTAAACTTAAAATCACATTCATCCAGGTATGTGACCTTTGGAGATGGAGCTAAAGGAGAAATCAAGGGAGTTGGAACCTTGGATTGTCAAGATGTTCCAAGACTAGATGATGTGCTGCTAGTTAAAGGTTTAACTGCTAACCTGATCAGCATAAGTCAATTATGTGATCAAGGGTACAGTGTAAACTTTACCAAAACTGAATGCATAGTGACTAACAAAGAACAAGAGGTTGTCATGAAAGGAGCCAGATCTAAAGACAACTGTTACATGTGGGAATCCCAAAATTTCAGTCCTACTTCAACTTGCTCTTTAGCTAAAGAAGAAGAAGTGAAACTATGGCACCAAAGACTAGGTCATCTTCATTTCAGAGGCATAAAGAAGATAATATCCATGGATGCTGTAAGAGGTATTCCTAAACTGAAGATTGATGATGGCAAAATATGTGGTGAATGTCAAATAGGCAAGCAAACCAAGATGTCCCATCCAAAGCTCCAACATCTGACAACTTCCAAAGTTTTGGAACTTTTGCATATGGATTTGATGGGACCTATGCAGGTTGAAAGCCTTGGTGGTAAGAGGTATGCCTATGTTGTGGTTGATGACTTTTCAAGATATACATGGATAAATTTCCTCAAAGAAAAGTCTGATGTATTTGATGTATTCAAAGAATTATGTCAAAGATTACAAAGGGAAAAATCCAGCTGTGTGATCAGAATAAGAAGTGATCATGGAAAAGAATTTGAGAACCAAAAGTTCTTAGATTTCTGCTCTTCAGAAGGAATCAATCATGAATATTCTTCACCAATCACTCCTCAACAGAATGGGATTGTTGAAAGGAAGAATAGAACTATTCAAGAATCAGCAAGAGCTATGATCCATGCTAAAAAGTTACCTCTGTACTTCTGGGCTGAAGCTATGAACACTGCCTGTTACATCCATAACAGAGTTACTTTAAGGAAAGGAACTTTGTCCACAATATATGAAGTCTGGAAGGGCAGAAAACCCACAGTTAAGTACTTTCATGTATTTGGAAATAACTGTTATATTCTGGCAGATAGGGAGCAAAGAAGAAAAATGGATCCTAAAAGTGATGAAGGGATTTTCCTTGGATACTCCATAAACAGCAGAGCATATAGAGTATTTAATTCTAGAACCAAGGTTATCATGGAGTCCATAAATGTGATAATTGATGATGCTCCTACAGATGTCCCAGAAGATGTTGGAACATCTGCTGATATCAAGATTGAAGCTGAAGAAAAGAATGATCATTATAACTTCACTCAAACTGATACAAGGACAGAAGAATCCAGCAAACCTCCCTCCATCAGAATACAGAAGGATCATCCCAAAGATTTGATAATTGGTGATCCCAACAGAGGTGTGAGCACTAGATCAAGAGAAGTGATTTCAGGTTCTTGTTTTGTTTCCAAAATAGAACCTAAAAACATCAAGGAAGCTCTTACTGATGAATACTGGATTTGTGCTATGCAAGAGGAATTAGGTCAATTCACAAGGAATGAAGTGTGGAATCTAGTTCCTAGACCTGATGACATAAATGTGATTGGAACAAAATGGGTGTATAAGAACAAGTCAAATGAACAAGGAGTTGTTACAAAGAACAAAGCTAGACTTGTAGCTCAAGGATACACTCAAATTGAAGGAGTAGACTTTGATGAAACCTTTGCACCAGTAGCAAGGCTTGAATCAATCAGACTACTTTTGTATAGCTTTTACTTTTGCAGGGTCGACCTCAATCCCTTTTTCACTCAGAATAAAACCCGACAATTTACCGGAATGCACTACTAAAATGTACTTGTTCAGATTCAGCCTCAGTCTGAATTTTCGCAACCTGTCAAATAATTTGGCCAAGTTTACTAAATGTTCTTATTCTGTTTATGACTTTTCAATCATGTCATCAACATATACTTCAATCTCATGATGAATCATATCATGAAAGAGAGTCACCATGGCCCGTTGGTATGTAGCTCCAGCATTTTTAAGACCAAACGAAATCACTTTATAACAGAAGGTCCCCCAAGGGGTGATGAATGTCGTCTTCTCCATGTCCTCTAGCGACATTTTAATCTGATTATAGCCCAAGAAGACATCCATGAAGGAGAGCACCAATTATTGAGATGTATTATCGATCAACACATCAATGTGAGGTAGCAAGAAATCATCTTTTGGACTAGCTCTATTCAGATATCGATAGTAGACACACATACATACTTTTCCATCTTTCTTCGGCACTGGCACAATGATGGCAACCCACGGCGGATAACTAGTGGCAGCCAAAAAACCAACATTAAATTGTTTTTGTACCTCTTCCTTGATCTTCACAGCCATATCAGGTCGAGTTATACGCAGTGTCTGTTTCACTGGTGGACAATCCTCTCGCAGTGGTAGTTTGTGCACTACAATGTTTGTATCGAGCCCCAACATGTATTGGTAGGACTAGGCGAAGATGTTGACATACTCTCGGAGCATTTCAATCAACCTGATCTTCATAGACTCTTCTAAGGCGACCCCAACCTTCACCTCATTTTTGGCGTCTTCTGTTCCCAGATTCACAATTTCAACTGCCTCTTTGTGCGGTTGAATCACCCCCTCCTCTTGTTTTAACAACCTAGCTAACTCTTCGGGTAGTTCACAATCTTCTTCACCTTCCTTGTCGGCTTGGTAAATTGAATTTTCGAAGTCATATCAAGCCATAGCATAATTGTTATCGATGGGACCCAATGGGTGCATCTTCATAAATGATGATTCATGCTTTGTTTTAGAATGAGTGTAAAAAATGGAAACATACATTTTAATATTTTAGGAAATAAAAAATGAAAAACATGGAACACCATGTTTTGAATGCAAAAACATTTATTTTATTCATGATTAAACATTGCAAAATGAAACAACAAGGCCCTTACAATGAGTCGTTATGCCTCGGGAAAGACGTAGGGCTTTTATAAAATGATATAGAAAAATAAAAGAACTATTACTCTTTGTGAAGAGTAACAGTGACGATCTCCTCAACTGACTAGTTGTTGAGTTCCATGCCTGGGACACATGGTTTTATCCAACTACCCATTTCATGGTCGCTATTGGCTTCGTCCTCATTGATCATGCAGATACGACCATAGTCTATCATCCCAACACTGGAAATGTAATGGGCCCTTTTCAGCTTGTAGCTCTCAGTGTTGTTATTGCTTGAGCAGGTTGATATTCGATGCCAAACATGTCTTCTTTGATAGGGACCTCGATCATCTTCCTTCAGCCCTTCAACATTACCAAATTCTATCACTTCCAAAGCTTATTTGTACGATGCAATTGAGACATTCTTCTTCTTATTCTTCTCGAATGACAAGGTTGCTTCAACATTGACTGATTCAAACACTTGACACGGTGTATCGTGAATTTCACTGTTCATTTTGACATATTTGAAGGAATATAGATGGATTATAAAGATATCATTTTCACTACACACCGTCATGATTTGTCCATCAACCACAAATTTGACCTTCTGGTGCAGAGTTGATGATACAACACCCACCACATTGATCCAGGGACATCCCAGTAAGCAACTGTAGGCGGGTTATATATCTACCACATATAATGTAGTGTTGAAGACTTGTGGTCCTACTTTGATATGCATCTCTACCTTACCAAACATTGATCTCTTCGAGCCATCAAATGCTCGCACCACCAAATCATTGGGTCTTAGTACTACATCATCATAATTGAGCTTAATCGAGGCCTTTTTAGGGAGAACATTGAGCGATGATCATGTATCAACTAACACGTGGGATAAGACCGCCCCTTTACACTTCATCTATATATACAAAGCCCAATTGTGGTTCCTGCCTTCAGCAGTCAAATCGAAATCGGTAAAACCTAGCCCGTAGCTAGCATTCACGCTGGAAACTACCGTCTCGAGTTGGTTCATAGAGATTTCTTGAGGGACATAAGCCATATTCATAATCTTTAACAAAGTGTTCTTATGTGCCTCGAAACATAACAACAATGATAAGATGGATATTTTTGACGGAGTCTGGTGAAGATGGTCGACTATCTTGTAGTCGTTTTTCTTGATTATCCTTAAGAACTACTATGCTTCCTTTTCAAATATAGACTCGGGAACAAACACTGTTGCGGGAGTGTTAGATACTATTTGCTTACCTTTAGCTTTCGCTAGGGCCTCTGCATTATCAGCTGGTGGCGTTTCACTAGGGGCAAACAATATTCCGCTTCGAGTGAAGCCACCTACTCCCACATTCTCGACCTGAGATTCTATCACACGTGGAGTTGCGATGTCCTGTTTCTGACCATTATAGAATACATCGGCACCGTAATGCCAAGGAATAGCTCTTTCACTTTGAAACAGAACAGACCCTTGAATTGTGATCGTAACGGGAGTTGGCCTAGGTGGCATAGGAATTTCAGCTGGAATGAAATATATTGTCATAGTATAGACCTTATCATCATCATTTAAAACACAGTCAAACTGGATACCTCATTCATCAATCAGACTCTGGATACCCTCTCTTAGTTTTTTGCAACCATTCATTGATTCTTCACAATTATGGCAAACTTCCCTGCATTCAGGGAACAAACCTTTCTTCAACAAACAAGCATTTACAACTGACAATGGAGTCAACACTGAAAATTATATTGAGAGTCTTACCATCCTCAATAGCACCGACAACTTACTTCCCATGTGGAGGGATAGGGTTTTGAAGAACATTCGGAGCGGGTGCGAAGTTGATTGCCGTTGAATCCAGCAGATCTTGAACTACGTGCTTCATAGCTTTGCAATTCTCGATTGTGTGGGAGTGAAACTCACAATGAGCATTGGCGTTATAGCCCTCTAAGATTTGACTAGGCTTTGGTGGTGCTAGAGTTCTGAGTTGGATCATTTGAAGCTGCAGAAGATTTTGTAGGAGTTGTGTGTAGACATCGGCGGAGTATCAAAATGTATGTCCCTTGGCCTTGAGACTGATTGTTCGTGGTCGGAATGGTTACCACAAATGTCTGGTGATAATATGGCTGATAATTCTTGTTACGACCTTTATGAGAAGAGACCGCACTGGTCTCACCTTCTATCCTTTTTTTTCCCATTGGCAAAAGGCTTTTTAGCTTTTGGCGTTGAGGCACCATTATTCTGGATTCTTCCCATCTTCAACTAGTTTTCAATTCGTTCTCCAGCAATGACAATGTCTGAAAATCCCATAGATAGGCATCCCACCAGACACTCCATGAAAGGTCCCGGGAGCGTACCCATAAAGATGTCAATCATTTCTCTCTCCAATAAGGGTGGTTGAACCCTTGCAGCAAGCTTGCACCATCGCTGCGTGTATTCTTTGAAAATTTCAGAACTCTTCTAGGTTAGACTTTGAAGTTGAGTACGGTTTGGTGCCATATCAATATTATATTGATATTTGAAGGAACATAAAACACAAGGAAGGAGGGTTGGAATTGGGTTTTCAATAACTAATAAAAATGACTTTAGAAACACTTTGATTTATCCTGGTTCATTTGAACTCAAACTACATCCAATCCACCCGCCAAGGTGATTTTGCCTCTATCTGTGAGGTCTTAATCCACTATTCAAATTTGAATACACACAAAGACCTACTGTCAATGTCTTCTTGAGTCTACTGACTTAAACTAGTCACTCAAGGAAAAATGAATGTATCTTTTACAAAAATAAATGAAGTAACTATAATGCTTCTAATAAGCTTTAATCACTAAGTGATTTGTTACAATATTTTTAGTGCAGTATGAAAGAGTGTGAAGATATATCGTGGGATCCAGAGCATCAAATCTTCAGCTTAAATCCTTTATATAGTTGCTTGAATAATGTAGTCGTTGGGAACATCTAGAGCTTGATTTGGATATAAGTTAATGCCATAAAATCCTTCCAAAATAAGAGATTCTTGTTCCCAGCATTTATTCAGATTTTCTTTAATTAATTTTTAATGAGAGAATCACAATCTTCTAGGCATGAATCAGAGTATTATAAATTTGAGTACGCAACATTAATGATGTCTTAAATGAGAGATTCTCTTTATCACATATATCTTCTACATAAGAGCGCAAGTCTGCTTCTATTTCAACATGCTTTCTTTTTAAGAACTTTCTTTTTGAGAACTTCTACAATGCACATTTAAAGAAGTTAATTTCAACACATATTAGAACTTCTATACTTACAGAAGAATAATTGTTATCATCAAAACTATTAGAGGATTAGAATCAAAATTGTTCTAACAATTTTGTTTTAGGAAAGCCTCCCCCAATTATTTCCAGTTGCGGACAATAATGCGTTCTAACTTCATGTACCATTCAAGTGATCCTCCAACAAGCTATCTTGGAAGAAGTACATACACATCTTTTCGTCCCGAGTGTATGCAAATATCTTGCTAAAGTATGCCTGGAGATGCGTTTTGGGCAGGAATTCCCATTGTAATTATCTAAACCAAGAGCTTCAAATTTGGGTGGAATCATAATTCCATGGACCAGACCCATGTCAACAACGTCATTGCCTAGCGTATTCTGGCACTCCCGAGCGTGCACTTTTTTCGCCAGCATCTGAAAGTCATGGCTACCATTACCATTGTAAAGGCCCACATTCTCGTTCAACATCGAGAATTGTTCATCTTGAGGGTCCTCCCATATAGGAACTGGAATAGGGATGGGAACAGGAGTAGGAGCCCCTCTAGCTCCTTCAGGATTTATAACACCAACAACATTAATCAAAACTCCTTGTGTATCAAGATTCACCTATAGAACATCCACATGCAGAGTGTCAAGCCTCTAAACAACTGTCCTCAACTCTTGTTGCCCTAGAGCAACCCCCTGCATCATTTTCATGAATTCATTCATACGCGTCTAAGTTCCACCAATTCAACTTACATGGCCTCCATTATGTGATGTTGATTTTTGCAAGTGGCGTATCTGTGAATATATGAGTTCGCATTCTGCCTGCAATAGTCAGATAAGTTAAGAAATTCGTCTAGAAACCTGTTAAATGCAAAAATGAAATGCACGAAATGAATGCAAATGCCATGTCTATTCATTTTTATGGCATCCCATCTTTTGATTCCATCTTTGTTAAGACGGTTGAGCAGGTGCACCTGTTGAGAACAACAATGATAAGAACGCAATATAGGATATCAAGTGCGTGTGTGCAATGAATGTGTTGTTGAAATACAACATAATTGAACCAAACTGAAACACGATGCCGTGTGTGTGAGTGTATGAAGAGGTTCCATATATTGCTGAAACGTATTCCTGAGAATATAAAGCCAAGTGCATGTGTGTAGCAGGCATGTCATCCGTTGAAGCAATAGACTCGAGACAATAATTCTGAGAAGAAGTCACCCATTGTATTTTAATAAACACAAGAACACGTACGGGGGTCGTACAAACATAAGTTTTTTAAATGAAAATACAACTAGGCCATATCATGAATACATCCAAAAAGAAAAAGAGAATCCATTAACATGTTTGATTGTAATCTCTAACAACAAAGAAACAAGTAAACAAACTGAATACAAAGTTGAAACATCACAATTTCTGATTTTCCCTTAGCTTGATAGCCCAACATCTGGATCTGTCTACAGCTTTTCAATTGAGGCTTTAAATTGTGCATATTCATCCTGAATTCTTTTCAACTGCTTTTGGTAGTAAATCAGCTTGCGATTGTAAAAGGCCTTATCAACAGCAGCTTTATTAATCTCTTCGTCTTTTTCCTTCAATTTTTATGCCCATTCCTTGGCTTTAGATTTATCCTCTTCTTCCTTTTTTTGTCGGTAGGCTATATGTTTCCTCTTCATGTCCTTGAACTGTAAAATATTCCTAATCAGCTTTCTTCGAGTCGTTACATATTCTTTGGTGGACGTTTGCAGAGCTAGAGTAGCCTTCGCGAAAAGAGAAGAGTCAACAACAAATCATTTTTCGGCCATAGTGTGTCTCTCAGCAGCCTCTTGGGCACTTCACTTAGTCTCGCGCCTGACATGTACGACTCCCACAAGATCCATAGTCAAATGTGCATTCTGAACCAACAGCTCATCTTTTTCCGCCTTCATTCTATTATACTCTTCAATGTTGACGATAATTTGGGGTGGCTCAACAACTATAGGATACAAGGGAGTTTGCACAGGGAAATACATTCCTAAGACTTCAACTCTTCTTTTAACCCATTCCATGTGAGGTGAGTAAGCTCTAGAATTGCTCTTCCCAAAGGCAATTTTACCCTTATATCGAATATTCCTCCAAGCATCAGCCATTTGTGCCATCATCGCAACTCCTCCCACTGCATCATAGAAAACCGATTCCCTTGTTTCCTTGTTAGTAGGCGGGGTTCTCATAGCATAACCCAATTGTCTTTGAAAATGAAGGATTGTAGTTTATTCCTCCTTTGACTCCTATGAGGGACACATTCAGAAATTCACCATAACTATATACCATTTCCACTCCCACGAGATCTTTTTTGAACAAATGGATATCCTTAGTTTTGAGATTCATCAATCAATCACTCCATCTCCTCCCCTTAATATCCATAAAGGAACCTTGGTTGGGTAAATAACTCATTAGCCACTTGAGAAGAATAGGAGCACAACAATGAACAACCCCCTCCCCCTTTGTTGTTATAGTTTCGGGAATGCACATAATGGTAGATATCACCGAGTAGAATGGGCACCAGATTCTTTAGCATAAAGATTCTGACAACGTTCATATTGACGAACCTAGGCAAATTAGGGAAGAGGACGATCCCATAGATAGCTACCGCCATAATGATATTGAACACATCCCACCTTTTAGCAGTGGCATGGGTTTCAACTTCTTTTACCAGGAATTTCAAAGTGAAACCAGATAGACCTTATTTCTCCATAAGTCCTTACTTCATCATCACTACACTCAAATAAAGAGCCATTGTGATGTCTTCGTCACTCAGGACTCCCATGGAAACATGGAACGACACTTGATCTCCCACAAAAATGTTTCAAAAATAAGATAACTCTTCGAAAATTGGAGCCAATTGGAAATCCCTGAAGTTAAAACATCTCAAAAGCAAATCATAGAACTGGAACAGAGTTCTGACAGCCCACTGTCCGTTGTCATCTAAATTGCTAGCAAGAGACGATATCCTCCCATATTCCTTTGTGAAGATAGGCTTGTTTTCCGAGGTGGACTTGGCCATCAAACCTCGAAGCACAACTAGGCCATGTGACTGGAGTTTGTAAGTGACATTGTCTCTTTTGATAGGTTCCATCTGGAAAAGCTCGGGACTGGAATCAAAAGGTACTAGATAACCCTGTAAAATGATAAATACGAGGGTTAGAATGCAAGTATGCAAATGATGTTATGAATGCATGGCACGGGATCATCCACATATATGCTGGACATTGTTGTACTGGTGTGTGGTTTGTTGAATGGAACCGATAAATAGTACCACTATCAAAATCTAACTTGTAAGAGAACCAAACTGAACCGAGTAGGTTGAAAGTCAAGGTTACCTGCAAACTTGAAAAATCCAATCCCCTCTCACACGTGGGTACTAAAAGGTCGAGGGAATCAACTTCTCGAACTCTCAGGTCGAGAAGTAATAATAAGGTTACCGTTTCTGGTTTGGCATTATTACCAATCGAGGAGGCCTCCACCGATCCCTCAAAGATTTCTTACAAAAGTGCCCAGTTTCAAGAACTGGGGTCAAGAAGCAATAATACATTCATCCCGTATGGTACAGTACTATCACGAATCGAGAAGTGATTTCACTAGGTTCTTATCACAGAAGGGTGAACCTATGGCAAGTTCCCAGCGTTGGGTCCTCAGGCAAGATACGTAATGGGTTTTCCATTTCTGGTATGCCATTATCATTCCATTAGAGGAGTGCCTCAACCGAGTCACTAGGAAATGGTCTCCAGAGTCAATAACCCCTATTGGACAGTCTCAGGTTACTACATAAAGATGCAGTTCATAGTATCCTCTAGAAATCCTCGTCTGGTTGTAGGCTCAACTAAATAGAACGTGTCAAATGTCATGCATGTCAACAAGAGTCCATGCTAATCCTATATATATACTTGAGCCTGTGTATTGGGTCTATCTCTCAGAACACCTTGTTCCACCAAACAAAAAACAGTACAACCATCCAACATACACGTAATAATATGATATGCAATAATAGTAAATGTGATAAAGCAATAAGTAAAGCATGCAACACATAAAGGTAAACATACAAGACCCAATGAAAAGTAAACACCCAAGCACAGGGATTGACTCGCATAGGGGAAAACAAGTCCCCAGTAGAGTCACCAGCTATTGAAACGCAAAAAACAACCGACAAAAAAGATGAACATAAGAGTCGCCAACAAACGTTTTTCATCCTCAAAATGAAAGGGGAACTATTAAAGAAAACCTGGAATAAAGAAAACACGAGGTCATCGCAACCAAGTTCGGGCTCAGGAGTCGGTTACATGAAGGGAAGGTATTAACACCCCCTTGTCGCTCCCCGGATTTCCATCCTGGTACAAACGCGAAAGTGGCGCGGAAAAGAATAGAGTCGCCAGCCAGGCATTTTTATCCCGAAGGAACGGGAATGGTAATGCTACACAAACCAGAAGAAAGAAAAGGAAGGACACGGGTCCTGCGAACCAAAGAGACTGAGTTCGGGAGTCGGTTACGACCTGGGAAGGTATTAGCACCCAGATCGTCCGCCGTACCCGACGGGATCCACGCTTGCAAAGAAATCTGTTTCAAAGGGTGAGGGGATGAAAGCTGCTGCAAAGAAAAGGAACTGAAACTGGAAAAAGAACTGAGAAAGAAAACAAAGAGAGAAAAATGTAGGGAAAATAAAGATTGTGCTCGAACGGGCCCTACCCCGCTGCCTACGTACCTCATCGGGAAAATGAGGATCAGAGACGCCGTAGTTCCCCTAACTAGGGGTAGAAAAGAAATTGCTTGTGAATTAAGGCTTGAACTGCCTATGTCAATGCTCAGGTGTTGCAGACTCGGACGACGAGTGCCTAACCGTCTTGCAAAATGACAAGTAGGAGCAAGTTCGCGTACGGAGCGAAGGAGATGAGAAAAGAATTCCCGAAGGAAAGACGTTTATTGTTTGTTTGTGCTTTTTATGAGCTTTTTGAGAGTGAACTTTGCATAGGTAAGTGTACCTAAGTCTTACTCACTGGGATGTGTACGTCTCACATCATCCCGAAATGGAATGCGCAAGAGGCACACCTATCTATGGAGGAAATCCCCAAATCTAGTCCCACAAGTGAAGGCTCAGACACACTGACCTATTAACATTTATTAAGTGTTTTTGTGATTTTATGATTAAGAAGTGTTTTTTAGCTTTTTTTTGTGAGGTAATCTCATGCTAAGACCTATCCACCACGAGGGATAACTAACACCTCGCCCCGAAACGGAACGCGTGCAAGTATCTCATAGAAAAGTCTCATGTCACATGAAAGTACTCAACATTTATTAAAATGGATTAGAATTGAGTTTGAAGATGAGAAGAGAAAGCACCAAAAGGATCAAAAAGGTAAAAGTCTAATGGGGGACTAAAGAATCCTAAGTGTTGTCATGCATGGATATCCTAAGGTTAGTGTGGTTTACTATTCTAAAGAAGAAAGAAAGAAGAAGAGAAGAAGAAGAAAGAGGGAGGAAGATATAGTAAGGCCTAAGCCCAACAATCAAAGGGTTAGCACAAGTAAGAATAAGAAGAGAAGAGATGAGACTTGGAGATGTGGGAATCACATCCACACCTCTCACTTACCATAGCCCCTGAAAAGGTTAACAACACAAGTATACAAGTAAAGAAAAATGAACATAATGACATGCCAACATCATACAAACAGAAGTGAAGTCATATATACAAAAGCTTAATGCAAATGCAAGTCACAAGAATGAGAAAAGAAGCATGCAATTCAATTAAGAGGCAAGATGAATCATATGGCAAAACAAGGCAAACTTAAGAGGATGCAAAGCAAAAATACACAAAACATGAACTCTAGGCACAAGACCAGAACCAAATCAAGTTAAATAAATGCTTAAGAAGTAAGAGAGATGAGGAGAAGAGAAACTCAAAGCCAAACAATCAACTTATAGGAAGAAATAAGCAAAGAAATGAGGTGGATGCATATAAGAAAGAAAGAACTTAAAAGGTAAGCAAAACACAAGACTTGGAACTAATTTTAAAAATTAAAAATCAAAATGAAATTAAAAGAAATAAAAGAAAAAGAATTAAAAATGAAGAAGAGGTTGGGAGGTGAGAAAAGTAAAGGATTCAGTTGAAATGAAATGGGCCTAGAGCAAAGGGGGGTGCGAATAGTGGTGGTAAGCCCACCCAATTTTGCGCCAGTCCATAATATATTGGTGGAAATTCAGAGGAAAATGAGGAAAAAAACACTGGCCATTTGATCAGATGGACGCATCCTGTGGCTAGCTTCATTAATTGACGTGGCATTTTGATAGGACCAGAGGTGAGGAACACGCAAGTTGCTGTGGGGTGAGAAACACAAGGAATTAAAATAGAACAAAAGCTCACGTGAATGGGAGCAAGCCTCATTAAATGAGGTGGCAAGATCCTGTGCATTGAGATGAAGGATCTGAGGGTGGAAAGGTTGTCTTCAACCTTGAGAAACCCTAATTCACATTTCCAGATTCCGGTGACCGGAGCTAGGGCTCCGGCACCGGAAATTGCATAGCAAGAACAGAACCTAATAAAAATACACAACAAGCTCCAGATTGGATAATTAAGGGGCCCTGAGTTCAAAAATGATGATGAAAATCTCACTGGATCAAAGAATCTTATGGATCGTGAACAAACAGCTTGGACCGTGAAATTTCAAATCCATATAACAAACTCAATAATGCATCAAATTCAAATCTAAAATCAGCAGAATGATCAGCATACATCAAAGATCAAAATGCACACCTCAAAAATCATTTCTAGATCTGAAGATTTGGACATACCTGAAACTTGCAGTTCTTGAAAAAGCTTGTGAGAAGCCAAGATAATGAAGCCAATCCACTCCAAATGCACTCTAGTTGCAAAATAAATGCAACTAGAGTCTTGAATCTTGCTGGATCTGAGAGTTTAAAGCCAACTTCCCTGAAATGGCAAGGTGATGATTCTTGAGAAATAGCTTGCACAATGGAGAGATTTGTGATCCTGAGCTCTCAAGGATGAAGGATCTGTGATTTGTTTTTGGAGAGAGCAAGTGTGTGAAGAGATTCGAGAGAAAATGCAAATTGTGCAAAAACTTGGAAGCTGAGAAATGAGAGAGAACTGAACCCCTCTAAAACCCTAATTCTCTTTTATATCATGTCATGAGGAAATGCTGAGAGAATGGGAGACTTTGCACGTGTGAAGAGAGAGTGTGAGTGATTTTGCAAAGTTGGCAAGTTTTGTGTGATCTCATGAAATCCTCATGCATTCCCTTGCCTATTGCCCATGTGCAATCCATATCTGACCCTTAATCTCAAACCAAAAGAATCCTGGCCATTAGATGAGAGTGTCACACTCTTTTCATGTTCATGCACAAAATACACTTATGGAATAACATTCTCATTGTGCACGAATTTGGTGTATTCCTTGGAGCAAAATGGGCCATTTGTAATGCATTGTAACATTTCAACATTATTTGATCCATACCAACACTCAAAATCAAGTTTCATGACATTTTGCTTTGGTACACATATGTAAAAATCAAGTTTGCCCTAGTTTTTGCCAAATTTTCGAGGGGCATATCTTTGTAACCATGAAGGCTATGAAAAAGTACTTGTACTTTTTGAAAATGGTAGGTATTAATCTCCAACTTTCATGTTTGACTTTGGTCCATTTGAAGAATTTTTCATTAAGTTATGCTCACTTGAATTTTAGGGCAAAAACTTGCCAAAAATGGCATTTTCCATAACCAACTTTGCACCAATTTTGCAAAACACCTCAAAACCTCATGATTCTTGATCTTTGAACTTGCCAAACCTCTTTTAACATTATAAGAACATCCCTTGGCTAGAAAAATAGGATTGGACCCCTTGAAATCACACAGTTGACTTTTTTAAGGCACAGTTGACCACTTTCTTCATTTGCAAGCAACTGAAGAAATGCTTGACTTCCACAAGGAATTTTCTCACCAAATTTGGTACCTAGGATCCTCTTAACATTTAAAATACTTTGCCCAAATGAAATGGCCAAATTTTTGATGTTTTCATGCTTGAAACTCAAACCCTAATTTGGTATCATTGTGTAGGAGCTTTGCCCTAGCCTGGAATCCCTGATGATCTTCCAACCTTCTGAGATTTTGTAAATGAACTTGAACTTTTAAATGCAATGTAGACTCCTCATAGGACTTGTACAAAACAATTGGGCCCCTTTTCATGGCTTGTGATGCTTCAAGAACCTCCACAGATGATCATATGCCTAATGTTAGGTCATGAGAAATGTTATGCCTCATCTTTCCATGCTAGGATGCCAAGAATATGATATGTTCATGATGAATATGATGTGATATGATGCTTAAAATGAAGAGGGAAAATTTGGGGTGTTACACCCCTCACGTCCGTCGTACTCGATAGGATCCATGCTTGTTGATTTTCTCAAAGGGTGTATGTATCTACTCCATCTGCTGCTAACTGGAAATCGGAAAGGAAAGGAACAAAAAGAGAATAAGGGAAAAATAAATAAATAGGTCAATGAAATAAGTTGACAAAAGAGGACATCGCGTCCCAGCCTGACGTATCTCGTCACAACGAGAATCATAGTTGACGTAGTTCTAACCAGAATAGGTAATTGTGCTTGCCAGCCGTCATGCATATGCCTATGTATCTCATTAGGAATGAGAATCAGAGTGTCGTAGTTCGGCTCACTACGGGTAACACTTTTTGTTTCTTTTGTGTTTTTTTAGATTGACAGTGACAATGTTCTAGCTTAGGTGTTGCCTCTCGCAGAGTCGAAACTTAGAAGTTATCCGCTTGCCCAATAACAAACATGACATGTCGTGCATCCGTAACAGAGTATGATGTGAGAATAGAAAGACTCGTGAAGCTTGGTTTGTGTCTTTTAAAGAAGTGTCTTGAATCATTTTATTTTTAATGCGCATTATGCTCAAGACTATGACACGTGAGTGAATACTTTACGCAAACAATCCAAACGTCTCGCATGCAAATTACCCTAAAGTGAGTTTGGATTTGCATTCGTTCACTCTTTCCCATGTACTTGAGGTTCGTGGAACACAATACACATTGTATTTATTAAGTGTTTTTGCTTTTGTCTTTGAAGGTGAGAGAAACGACTCAAAGTTGAAAAGAAAATCTAATGAGGGACTATAATCCTAGTGTTAGCATACAATGATTGATCCTATAGTTGAGGATGAAAGAGAATATCTACCTAATACTAACATGTAAGGGTTAATCATATGTTATGGTTCATAGCCCATCTAACTTGAGTAAGTTAGAATAGGTAACCTACTTGTCTCAACTTAATTTGGAGTCAAGTTGAAATAAGAGGTTCCTAATGAGGGAGAAAGAACTAAAGCATACCAAACAATGATATCACATATCAAAGTAAAATAATGAGAAAAAGAGATGTGAATGAGATCACCTAAGCGTCAACATTGATTGATGTGAGCTAATGATAATGAGTGGGGGTTTGGTTGTTAAAACCTCCTTCCACTTGATCGACTCAATAACAAGAGGAGATGACGTTCAAAGCTTCAATCATGTAATGAGAGCTAAGAATGACTCAATACTAATAATGACGGGGGTCGATTGCGAACCCTCCTTCACTCTAGTGCCTTTTTGAGGTCTTATAGGGAAATAGGGAAAGGGATGCCTCTTTGAGATCTTAGGCACAAAAGTAAACAAACACAAGCATGGAATCCTTTGAGGACTATAAAACAATAAATAGAATTTCCCACCTAAAGTAGGGACTCTCAGTCATGCATCTATATTCCCACTTCTCATGCCATCAAATGTGGTGAAGTGCGAGGAGTATTAAAAGGGATGAATAATACAACCGAACAGATATTAATTTGTAGCAATGTAAGAAAATCAACATAAGCACCTATCAACATCAAGGAAAAAATGTTAGAAGTGAACTTCATTCACAAAACAAAGCAATCACATCACTCTTGAAAACTTCCTTGAGATACATTGCACAAGTCAACAAACACATTAGCAATAACAAGGAAGAAATCATAAGGAAACATACATGAAAACAAATATTTGGTTAGTAAGTACACTTGATTAACCTTTATCTATGTTAAAGAGTTAAGAGAAGTCACACAATTGCAAACTATGTCAAAAGTTAGTGTCTACTTCAAAGGTATTTGCAAAACACAAAATAAAAACACCTAGAAACCAAATGAATCAGCATATGGCATAAAAGTGAGTCAGGGTCAGAATGTAAACCATCTATTAATGTGTGAGAGATGACCTATAATCATTGAAAACTATGTGTCATGCTAGTTGATCAGAGCATTTTGATGCACATTCCTCTATGTTTATACTTATGCATTTACATACTTTACTTTGGTTATTTTCTATTTTAATGTGTTTTTATAAATTAGTTTATTTTTGCACTTATTTGATTTTCGCACTTTTTTTCCAGCATTAGCAGTCTGCACTAAAATGATCATAACTGGACCTACGAGAATCAGCTTGAGACGTTCTATCAGTCGATGGAAAGCTAAAACAGAGAGCTACGACTTTAATGAAGAAGTCAGAAGCTGAATTAGACTGTAGTAGACCCGAAAAAGTTGTTGAAGTTGCAGCATTAGATATAATTTGTTTTGGGTTTGAGTTATGTATTTGACCCAGTTGGGTTGTGAACCGAATTTTATTTTCTCTATTATTTAGCAGCCGCTACTGTTCATGACAGACACTATTCACGAGAAAAGAATTTGAATTTGTACGATCAAATGGAGAACTAATTTCGAAGGAAAAATTTTGCTGTTACGAATTCCATACTTTGAGGTTTTTTAATCTTTAATCCAATTTCTTTTCCCTTTTCAATATTAATTTATATGCCTTGTTTTCTTAATTCGAGTTATATAGAATACTATTGATTTATATCGATTGATTGATGTTCCTTGAGTTTTAGCGTAGTTTACAGTTGCTTAATCGTTAGACCGCATATGTTAGAATCACATTTTCTTAATTCGTGATTGTGCTTAGCCATTTTCTTTATTTGGAAAATAAGAATGCAATCTTATTATGACAATTTCACTTGTTAATTGGTGTTGTAATCGGTAGGGGAACAGAAACCGTTTAGGGGATTGAAGTTTATTGAACCAATAATAAGTCGATACCCGAATCAGTAGAATTCTCATTTCAGCTTATTTAACAATCACTTATTTTAATCTGTTTTTATAATTCGGCCTTAAAACCAACCCCCATTAATCGTTACTATCATTAGTTAATAAGATAAGGAATCCTTGTGAGACGGTTGAAGTCATTGTCTCTATGTTATGTTTTCAAAAATTACTCGTTTTGATATGCGCCCGACATCATATCAAATTGACGTTGTTGCCGGAGATTTTTTGTTGTTATTAATTAATATTAGAGTCATAGATTTAGTGTTCTCACATTTAGGCCCTAGTTTCGTCATAGTTTTGGCCTTCTCGTGTCTAGAGTCAAAAAAATCGGTTTTTGGAAAAATTGTGTCTGATCGTAAATTTGTTTTGCCTATCCTAAGCAGAAAAATCCCGCGGTCATTAGGAATACCTGGAGTCCACCCTCAGAATTCAAAATTCCTCTTTTTTCTATTTTTAATTAAATTTTTACTATTTTCGCGGTTTCGAAAAAATCCAAAAAAAATCCCAAAATTATTATTTTACTTCATTAGGTTAATTTTGGTGTTTTTATATTTTTCTGAATTTTTGTTAATCGTTTTCCTTTATTCTGTTTGTTTTTTACTATTAGGGACATTGTTGGCATTTTCACAATTGTTGTTGCATTGTTGTTGCATTGTTGTGCTTTAGTCCTGGCTACTAGGTTTTCCTGTTCTAATCTTTTTGATTTCGATCCTGAGGTAGAAAGAACTTTGCATACACGACGTAGAGCAGTCCAGGCTAGCAATAGTTCACCACCCACAACTGATTCTGATTCTGTTTCGGATTATTATCATAACTTGTTTAATTCAGATTCTGGATTTGTTTTTGAGAATATGGCTGAACAAAGAACATTGAGAGAGCTTGATGCTACTGATGTTAATTACAATGGCTTATATATTGAATATGTTGATCTTGTTGTTCCTTTTAAATTAAAATCTAGATTAATACACTTGTTGCCAAGGTTTAGTGGTCTTGTAGGTGAAGATCCAAACAAATATCTTATGGAATTTCAGGTTGTGTGTTATACTCCCTTGAGGCCTGAAGGAATTACAAAGATCATATCAAGCTAAGAGCATTTATATTTTCACTACAAGGTGCTACCAAAGATTGGTTATACTTTCTTGAACTGAATTCTGTCAATACTTGGACTAATATGAAGAAAGTCTTCCTTGAGAGATATTCTCCTGCCTCCAGAGTTGCCTCAATCAGAAAATATATTTGTGGAATTATAGAGATTGAAATGGAATCGTTGACTGAATATTGGGGAAGATTCAAATAATTAATATCCAATTGCCTTTAGCATTATATCACCGAGCAGCTGCTGATTCAGTATTTCTATGAGGGATTACAACCAATGGACAAGAACATTCTTTATGCTTCTAGTGGTGGAGCACTTGTTGATAAAACTACAGTTGCTGACAAATCCCTGATTGAAAATATGTCTCTAAACTCCCATCAGAATTGATGAGCTTACTTCTTTAGTGAAACAGTTGGCAGTAGCTAAGACTCAAAAAACAAAGTTATGTGGTATTTGTACTTCTACTGAACACCTTACTGACAAATGTCATATTCTTTAAGATGAGTTAGTTACTGAATTACCCCAAGCTTATGCAGCATCCCTTTACACTCAAGGCAACAACAATCTGAACAGGTCAACAATCATGACCTATCAGTTAATAAATACCATCCAAATTGGAGGAACGATCCAAACCTTTGGTATGGAAACCAACATCCCAACCAACAGCCGTTAATGTTGCCTTTACCACCACCACAAAACACTCCACAAGTTGCAACTACTTCTGCCCCAACATCCAGACCTTCATTAGAGGAACTGGTTAAGCAACTAGCTGTTAACAATCTTCAGTTTCAACAAAGAATGGAATCTAGTATTCAAACCTTGCAGACACAGATTGGAAAGCTTGCCACCTTAATGAATTCCATACAAGCCCAAGGATCGAATCAACTTCCTTCCCAAATAGTTGTGAATTCCAAAAGATCCTAATGTGAGTGCAATTTCTTTGAGATCCGGAAATGTAGATTCTTCCCCATATAAAAATAAAGAAGTAGTTGAGGTAACACCTGAACCTGATCCTGCTGTTGTTGAGCCCGAAAAAGAGTATGTACAACCAATCTATATCCCACATAGAGTGCATAAAAATAATAATGTTCTAGAGGAAGACAGAGAGAGAGAGAGAGAGAGAGAGAGAGAGATTTTGGATGTGTTCAAAAAGGTGGCGGTGAAAATTCCGCTTCTTGATGTAATCAAGCAGATTCCAAAGTACGCGAAGTTTCTGAAATATTTGTCTACACACAAGTGGCGCGAAAAAGGTAGAGTCGCCAGCCAGACATTTTTATCCCGAAGGAATGGGAAAGGTAATGCTGCACAAACCTGAGGAAGAAGGAAAGGACAAGGTCCTACGAACCAAAGATCTGGGTTCGGGAGTCGGTTACGACCTGGGAAGTTATTAGCACCCCAGATCGTCCGCCGTACCCGACAGGATCCACGCTTGCTTGCTTGTTTCAAAGGGTAAAAGAATAAAGTTGCTGAGCAAATGAACTGCTAATTGGAACTGAAATGAGAAAGGAATTAGGAAAGAGAACAAAAAGAAAGGGGGAAATGTAGGGAAAATAAAGAATGTGCTCGAACGGGCCCTACCCCGCTGCCTACGTACCTCATCGGGAAAATGAGGATCAAAGTCGACGTAGTTCGCCTAACTAAGGTGGGAACTATTTGTTTATGTTTTTTATAGCTGGAACTGCGTATGTCTATGCTCAGGTGTTGCAGGCTCGTCTGGTACGAGTGCGTTTATCGTCATGCATGCGAGACAAGTCGTCGCGAGTTCGCGTTCAGAATGAATGAGATGAGAAAGAGAAGTTCCCGCAGGATAGTCGCTTATTGTTTGTTTTTGTATTTTATGAGAAATGTTTTGAATTTGTTTATGAACATTCTCATACTAAGACCTATCCATCGGGGTAAATACTTACACCTCGCCCTGAAACAGGACACGTATAAGTACTCCGCAACAAAGTCTCATGGCATATAAGAACGTTCAATTTTTATTAAGTATTTTATTATTTTCTTTGTAAGGTGAGAAAGAATGACTCAATTTGAAAAAGGAAAAACTAAGGGAACTAAGACTCAACCCTAATTTAGTCATTATATTCAAAAAGTGGTCCTAATGGTTTGTGAGTTTTTCTATTCCTAAGGAAGAAAAGAAAACTAGAAAACTACTAGAACTCAACTTACTTCCTAAGGAAGTTAAGTTGGTTCTAAGAAATGGGGGAAGCCTATACAAGTGAAAATACAAATATAAAGGCAAAAACATGAAAATAAGAAGAAGAAATTAATTCCAAAAATGCATATTAAAGCATAAAACTAAAAATAAGGCTAAACCTCATGTAAGCACACTTAATGGGAATTCTAAACCTAAGTCCTAAAACTAAAGGAATTTACTTAATATCGATATTCTAAAATTAGTAACTAAACTATATTAAGTCATCCCAATATCCTAAGATTAAGCCTAATTAAACTAAATCTTAAGGAACCATAACATCCTAAACTAAACTAAGGATTTACAATGTAAAAATGGACTAAACCAATGCACTAAAAAAATAGCAAAATTCCTGGAAAAAATATGAAAATAAATTCATAGGGTCTCTAACCTGAACCTAATATTGTGTTAAAAAATATCCTAAAAATTCTAAGCCTAACTATGTCAAATAGTCACTTAAATCTACCTAAAAACTACTCACAATTTTGCACAAACTAATCTACCAAATCAGTGGATAAAAAGGCCTAAAAAATATACCAAAAATTATTCCATGTCCTATTATTAGTCCTCTAATCATGACAAAAAGAATGGGTCAAAAATCCTACAGGAGGTGGGAGAAAGAAAATGCACAAAATAAAGTGTTCAAGAAAGAAGTCAATATAACACCAATTAAATGGAAAATCGAAATTAAATTGAAAAATGCCAAAATTTAGAAAGTAAAAATGTATAAAAGTTCTAAATTGAGATAGGAACCTACTGGAATTTTTATGGAATTTTATCATGAGTTTTTCTATTTTTTATGGATTAAAATCAAACTATATCTAAATAGAAAATAAAATTAAAAAAGACTAATGAGAGGGGGGTGCAGGAAGCGTTTTTTGAAGTTAAGATTCCAAGGGCCAACAAGAACAGGGGTGCGAATAGTGAAAAGAAAAAGCCCATCTGCGCAGAAAATTGGGGTGCATCACATGGAATTCGGTCAAGCTTTTGACTTTAACATGAGCCACATGATCTAGGTCTTCCTATGGTATTCATATCCAATGGATCACAAACGCATGCCTATGGATGCTATGGTGTACTGCCACCCACAGGATCGACCGCACGAAATGCCAACCGGATGGTGACAAGTGTCACCGCCGGTGTGGCCAAGAATCCACAAAAATCCAATCTTATCTCTTAGCATCTAACAGTACATTTTATATGGGGATTATGCGAAATTAATACGTTTTAATGCTCTTAATTACCTTCATTAACATGATATCTCTTAATTAATTCACTAAATTAACTTAATAAATTAAAAAAAACAATTGAAATTAACCTAAGAAACTAAATGGGCTGAACGAAAACACAAATACATCAAAACCCTAGTCTCTATTCTCCTCTTCCGCCGCCAAACTAAACCGTCACACTCCACCGTGTTCAAACTAAACCGTCACACTCCACCATGTTCAAACTAACAACCTAACCCTAGCTAACTCTCCTTTCTCTAAAGCCTCAACAATATACTCACAAATCACGAACATCACTTAATACACAGCTACGACCTCATGTACGTAAATGATTTGAGCTCGTACCTTGAATCAGAGTGATGAACTTTGCTGATGGTTCATTAACAATCAGAATCGGTGAAGACGATGATCAAAGTTACGTGTTCGGTTCGCTACTCCCCTCTTTCGCGCGATTTGACTCGTTTACGACTTGGTTATTAATCCTTGTGGCTTTGCAGGTTATTATGAACGCTTACGCGATGTAGGTGATGATGACGATTGGGGACGAGGCTCTGCGATGAAGCTACAAAATGAAGGTGATGCTTCGGACGATGATTGACATGGAGGTGTGTTTGATGCTGCATTTACGATGAAGATGACGGTGACGATGATGGATCTTCTTGCACGGTATGTTGCTTTTCGATTCTCTGTGCAATTCGTTATCGTAGCTTGGTTGTTGATGTTGATTCGGTTAACTTTCTTCTCCTTTTTTCTTGTTTGTTGACTCAGTTGTTGCAAAGTTGATAAAGGATCGTTGCTGCTACAGATTGATGAAGATTGAACTCGGTTCTTGAAGCAATGGAAAAAAGAGGTTGAAGAAGAAGAAGAAGGATTGAAGAGGGTAGGTGAAGAGGGATTGAGGAAGTTGTGTGAAGAAGAAAGATTGAGGGAGATGATTTTTCGGAACCCTGAGAAATAAATAACCTCACTGTTTTATATAAGATAAGAGAGAGCTCCTATGAAGAACTCAGGTGAAGCTTCTAGAAACAATCGGTTAGGAATTTGTTATTTTTGTTATTCAATTTTGATTTTCTGTTTTGAGTTGTTATGAGTTTCTGAAATTCTGTTTTGAGTTGTGATTTCGGTTAGGATCTTTTGCAACTGACTTTGCTATTTGAACTTGCAGGGTTTTTTTGAAGTTTGTTGAAATTTTGGTTGAATATTAACTTCAAGATGAAGGTGAACTCAGATCGATAAAAGGATTCAGGTAACTTACTTCGATCTTCTTTTCCATTCTCACTGATGCGGTTCTGAATCGTTGTTGTAATGCTGATCTTGTTTCCTTCTGAATTCTATAGCCTTTTGTAGTTGGTGATTCTGAAGTATGATTCGGTTATTGATGCGTTTGAAAGATTTGTTTATTTTGCAGACTTTACATTGTTCTCGATCTGAATCGTTGTGCGAAACCTGAGTTGTGCAGGTTATTAATATTCTTGGCGAGGGTTGATGCTGAGTCGAAAGAAAAACTGAGAAGAAGTTAAAGTATGATGCAGAGAATCATGATCCTGTTAGAGTTGATGAAGATATTCTGATGAAAGTTATGAAGAATGGCTTCAGTGAGGGCATGGAGAGTCCAGGTTCTGATGCAAAGAATGAGGCCAAGAAAAATTAGAGGGAGAGAGTTCCTCCTGGAGATTTTCTTTTTGTTTCCGTTATTCCTCTTGTTTCCTCTTGTAATTGTAATTTTTCTGTTATGTTCAGTTAGAGAGATTCTTCCCTTCATTTTCTGTTATGTCAGTTGTAGTTGTAACTGAGTTTTTCTAACTGATTCTCTGTTAAGCTTCTCCTTCTGTATTTTTTTCTGATGGCCTTTGTAACTGAATTCAAACTAAATTATGAATGATATTGAAAAAATGACCTTGCTTTAGTGTGTGGTTTTGTATTAAAAAATGGTACTACAAATGGCGGGCCATCCATCTCTACGGGACTGCCATGTCCTGATTTTATTTTAGAGAAGACAATTGTGAATGAAAATCGATAAGAAAATCAAAATTCAACATGTCAACTTTGTTTCGAGTTAACGTTATATTGGGCCAATGAATATGGTTTAAAAATGAAAATTGGTTTTTGGTTAAACAAAAGGATTTGAACATAGAATTATAGGATGAATGGTTATTTGAATAATAAAAATGAAATGGTGGGTATTAACATAAAAATATGAAATTGGATGGAATTTTGTTTAATAAAAATATTAGGAAAATAGATGGTCTAGAATGGAAAACAAAGGAATTTTCCTAACAATTGGATATGGGCTACAATCATGGGCTTTAAAACGTACAAAAATATGGACTTTATTGAATAAATTTGGATAGAAACTTAGAATGGGTTTAAAAAAAGACAACAAATGGGCTTAGAATAATTCTACTCAGGATTTTGCAATGGGCTTTGGTGATTTATTTTTAGTATAGAAATGGACCAGGCTTAATAGGGTTTAAGAATGCGGATGAGAACGTATACTAAACTCGGACAACACCTTTCGAATAAATCATGGCCACATGTTTTTCATCCATCGAACCTTTGAACAAAAACCCCTTTCTCCAAGAACTATGATGCCATGATAAATCTCCAAACCAATACCTCGAACCATGTTTCCCGAATCCCTTAGAAATGGCATGCTTGAAATCACTTGCGAACACCAAATAAAGGGCTTTGATTACCATGACTCGTTTGATGAAGGCGAGTCTTGAAATGTGAGATCCCTAATCCATTTAACTTCATTTGATGAGATGTTCTCGAGCTTAAACATGAATAAAACTTTAAACAACCTCGAGGATGAACCTGATGAACCAATGAGTAGTCTTTGCAAGAACGATCCTTGAAGGCCACTTAATCAAGGAAATAAAACCTTAAAGAAGTGGAAAAAGCATATGAAGAGGATGTTATTGATGGACACATGACCAAAACCCTGAATCCATCTGATAACCATGCCTGAGGAACTCAATGAAATGAAAGATTGTGATTGATATGACCTAATGAGAAATGTAGATGAATGCGAAGCAAAAGCCAACTAAGGTAAAAAATGAGGGAAAATTTTGAGGTGTTACAAGTTGGAAAGAATTTTTTATTTTATTTTATTCAGCCCAAGCAAAATGTTTCAGTTCTCACCCAGGTCTTGCCACAAAAGCAGAAGGATCCAAGAACTTTTGATATTCCTTGCACCATCAGGGACAGCAAATTTGGAAATTTCATGCTTGATTTAGGATCTGAAATTAATGTTATGCCTACTTATTTAAAATAACCTTAATCTTGGTCCTTTGCATCATACATGTTTAATCATTCAGCTGGAGAACAGAAGCAACACCCGCCCCAGGGGAATAGTTGAAGATGTCCTTATTCAAGTTAACGATTTAGTTTTTCCTACAGATTTTTACATTCTGGACATGGAAGGAGAAACAAAGTCAAGCAGAGCTCCCATCATTTTAGGCTGTTCGTTCATGAAAACGATGAAAACAAAAATTGATGTTAATGATGGAACCATGTCCATGGAATTTGGTGACATTATCGCGAAATTTAACATTTTCGATGCCATGTGAAACATCCCTTAGAAGAGCATTTTGTTTTTCATCCTGAATTGATCTCTGAATTGGTTGATGACACTTATTCTAAATTGCTTTCACTTGATTTCCCTACTTTATCTGGGTTTGATGATGTTTACTCATGCACTGATTGTACTGACACTAACTTTTGTGTAGTATGTGTTGAGATTAATGTTGCCTTATAGGGTGACATGTTTACTACTGGTGAAGTTGTTGTCAATGAAGTCGATGCTCTCGACATCCCGACTTCCCCGAACACTCCATCCATCAAGCATCCCCCGTCCTTAGAGTTGAAACAACTTCCGGATAATCTGAAATATGCTTATTTGGAGAGTAATGAAAAATTCCCTGTTATCGTTTCTTCTAACCTTGATTCAGATAAAAAAATATTTTGCAGGTTTTGATGAAGCACAAGAAGGCGATTGGGTGGACATTAGCTGACATCCAAGGTATTAGTCCTTCCATGTATATGCACATGATTTTACTTGAGGATGGTGTAAAAACAGTTAGGCAGTCCCAAAGGAGGCTTAATCCTTTGATCCTTGATATAGTGAAGAAATAGGTAACTAAACTCTTGCAAGCAGGTATCATTTATCCTATCTCTGACAGTAAATGGGTAAGCCCAGTGCAGGTTGTACCTAAGAACTCTGGACTCACATTGGTAAAAAATGAAAAGAATGAACTTGTTGCCATAAGAATTCAGAATATCTATAGAGTTTGTATTGATTATAGGAGATTGAACTAGGCTACTAGAAAGGACCACTTTCCTCTACCGTTCATTGACCAAATGCTTGAACAACTTGCTAGTAAATCACATTATTGTTTTCTTGATGATTTTTCATGTTACTTTTAGATTCATATTGCACTTGAAGATCAAAAAAATACCACTTTTACTTGCCCATTTGGCACTTTTGCTTACAGAAGAATGTTGTTTTGCCTTTGCAATGCTCCTGGCACTTTCCAGCAATGCGTGCTTAGCATTTTTCCGATTTTATTGAAAATTGCATGGAAGTGTTTATGGATGGTTTCACTGTTTATGGTTCTTCTTTTGGTGCATGTTTGAACAATTTGAATATGGTTTTAGAAAGATGTATCAAGACTGACCTTGTTTTAAATTATGAAAAATTCCATTTTATGGTTGAGCAGGGAATTTTTTTGGGTCATATTATTTCTGAAGAAGGAATTTTTGTAGACCCCGCTAAGATTGATTTGATTTCTACACTACCTTACCCCTCTTGCATTCGTGAGATTCGTTCTTTGTTTGGTCATGCAGGTTTTTACAGGCGCTTCATTAAGAACTTCAGCAAGATAGCTCTTCACTTTCAAACTTGTTGAAGAATGATGTCATTTTCAACTTCGACGACAATTGCAAAAAGGCATTTGACTTCTTGAAGAAAGCATTGATCTCTGCTCCCAAGAGTTTATAAAGATGGCCATGTTATTTATTAAGCTTCTAGAACTTTAGATTCTGCACAGTCTAATTACACCACCATTGAAAAAGAACTTCTAGCTATTATTTTTGCTCTTGATAAATTCAGATCATATTTGCTAGGGTCAAAGGTTGTTGTTTTTATTGACCATGCAGCTTTAAAGTACTTATTGAAGAAACTAGAAGCAAAACCGAGACTGATTTGGTGGATGTTATTGCTCCAAGAGTTTAATGTGGAGATTAAAGATAAGAGTGAAGATGAGAACTTGGTGGCAGATCACTTGAGTAGGATAAAGAGGTGTAGTTTCAGGATTAGCCTAAGAGAGGGTGAATTAGGCCTTATAAAAAAATTCGGTTATTTTATCGGTGGATGAATTTTTGTCGTCTAAGAATCTAGGTTATGAAAGCGATAAAGTGGAAAGTAAACGACACCAAAAATTATCCTGGTTCTCTTCACAAACCGACGGTACATCCAATCCCCTTACACCTCGTAAGAGATTTTATTATAGTTTTAGATTGTACAGCCTATCACACCATAAACTGGTGAAGCCTACTTTCTAACAACTATACAACAAACAAGTGTGTAAGAACAATCCTCTTGCAACACCAACCCTTGTGTCCAACAATCCTAGATCACAAGTCAATAATGAAATAATTCTTTTAAGTTTGTTTTTGAGAATAAGATGAAAAATATAATATCAATCCTTGATTGATCTTCTTCTTGAATCAAAATCACTTCAAAATATCAATACAAGTGTTTCAAAGTTTTGGATATGGAATGGTATGAACAAAATATGAACAAGTATGAACACTTTTTAAAATATTTGAAATAAGTGAATTTGATTGACTAAGATTTTATGAAAGTTTTAGGAGGTTGTTTTTCCATTTTGAAATTTTCAGAATATATATATCTTTTAAAACACCCATTGAAAGGGGTATCAATTGTTTATGAAAAAATAATGAAAAGGTATAACATTTAAAAAATATTTCAAATGAAAAGAAAAATATTTTTCAAAATTCGTACAGTGTTAACCGGTTAACTAAAAGGGATAACCGGTCAACGCCTTAAACGTTAACTGAGAATTTGAAGAATTTGAACCGTTAACCGGTTAACCTTTAACACTGTTAAAATTCAGAAAAATACTTAATTTTAAAGTGTTAAACCATTTCAAAAATTATTTTAATTAATGTATGCAATATGCTAACATAAGGTAATATTATTGAACACTTGTATATCAATTAAGAGGTGAGTTTTGATATACCTTAATTTTTTGTCCAAGTCTTGAAAACTTATGATCATTTGTATATGGAGATTGATTAATACAATTTCATTTCCATTGATGATGCATATCCTTGTACTTGACCTTATTGAAAGCTTGTGATTTTTTGCAATTACGGAACGAACTCGAAGCTTCTTGTCTTCATCAAAATCTTGAGGTTGAAACATGCTTCTACAATCTCCCCCTTTTTGATGATGACAACCAATTTGCACGAAAGCTTTGATCGATGTTTCATCTAAGCTTTATCCTCCCCCTAAGTCCAACAACTCCCCCTAAATACCAGAGGCAAAAACAAAGTTTTGCACAGAGAGATGTTAGAGAAACAAGCTCTTCTCCCCCTTTGTCATTAGCAAAAAGGAAGAAGCTTTCATAAAAAATATAACAAGCAATATCGACATTTATGTAAGCATACAAGCAATAAGAGAAATCAAGCAAGGCATATGACACATTCATACTTACTAAAAACCATAATTTAATTAAACACCAAACAATGCTACAAAAGGTTCATGATAATGGAAGCGAACATAATTCGGTAAACCAAAATTGCCTAAATATCATTAGGACTTAAAACAAATTTTTTTAAAACTAACTTAAACAAAAGAAACAACAACATAACATGCATACTCCTTCATCATCCGACATCCCGTCACTTCCCTCTTCACCCGCTTCGTTACCCGCTTCACTTTCATCGTCCTCCTCGGTTTGGTTGTGGAAACTTAACACTAGTTTCCGGAGGCTTTTTATGGAACGGGTGGTTTCACGGTGGTTGGTCATTATGGTGGTGTAAAGGAATTCATTGGTGATGCCACCTTCGGGTATAGGAAAGGAAGTTACGGAAGAGCCATCGTCATATTGATAAGTACCATCATTATTTTGAATGATTCCGGTATTCTTCACAATGGTTACTTCATTTATTTCATTTGTCATTGACGTCATGGTGATGAATGTTTCTCTACCAATCTCCAAGTCGGTGTTTTCCAAAATCCTTGAAATAAGTCGAGCATATGGAAGCTTTGTTTTGAGTGTGAGTAGTTGTTCTAAATGAAACATCATAGTTAAGAACCAATTGACTGTCACTTTGTTCTTGATCGCGAATAGCACTTGCATCTCCAAGTTATTAATTTGAGACTGATTAGAATCTTTGGGCAGCAACACATAACATATAACATAATGCAACATTCGATCGTCAACTGACAAATTTTTAGCATAGAAAAATACCCTTGAAGTGCGTTGTCCCGACACAATGACTTCCTTAGGAAATCTGAAAATAGAATAATAGTAGTCCATTTTGTTGTATATGGCCCAAATCCCATCTTTGTGATTTACACCTTTGCGTAGAAAAACACCGGAAAACGGTATTTCCAGAGAAGCCGCAAAAGAGCCTAAATCCTCCTTAATTTCACATTCTCTAACAATAGTTCTCATCTTATGTTTACTATACTTATCCATAAAAAGACTGAAATTGTTCATAAACTGCTTAACCAAATCCAAGTAGGTTTTCCCGTTGTCAGCAACAAAATCTTTCATGCCTTGATATTCTAGCAGAGCCGGAAAAGTAAAAGTTGAAGACTTAAAAGACTTGAAGTTCACATATTTACCTTTGACAAGATTACGAACCCGGACCTTGAAATCCAATCTTCTTTTCTTAGTGGTTTCCATGTGGATTTCTTCAGCAGGGATATCCTCTGACACTGACACAAGTTCCTTTCCTTTTCTTTGAGGTGCCATGATGAAGAGTGATGGAGTTTTAGGGTTTGGATGAATATTTTCGAATTTGGGTGATGTGTGAGGAATGAGGTTTGGAGAGTGGGTTTATAAAGCCTTGGATGAGTGGAACTTTAATGGGGTTTGAATGGTTGGGAGTTGGAAGTTGGAAGAAGAAGATGAATAGTGATTAATTTAGTCAAGAAAGATTAAGAGTGATAGTTATGAGTGTTTGTGAGAATGAATTCACATGCAATGTATTTTAAGAATATAAACAAATAATTATTCATAAAGAAAATAAAAGAAAATAGAAAAAAAATTGACACATCCTGGTACGCAACCTGGGATTCTGGATTTGGAAGCGTTAACCGGTTAACCAATTCTGGTAACCGGTTAACGGTAAAAAAATTCCGTTTTTTTGAAACATCCAGCATCATGTTCTTGAAGAATCGGGAAAAAAATTTCACAAAAAATTTTCACAAAGTGTTAGCACATAACATTACGCAACTTTCGATCAAAAAATATTTTGAAACCGATAATTTTCGGGCATTCGAAAGTGAGAAAAACTAAAATCGGCGAAAAAAGAGTGCTAGCATTTTATAACCCAAAAGTGAAAATAAGCATATTTTAAGCTACTATACCACATAACAAGCAATTTTAAGAAAAGGTTAGATATCACCTTCATTGAGAATACCAAGTTCTCGCCGAATATTGAAAAATTGCTCTTTAGCCAATGGTTTTGTGAATATGTTGGCATGTTGGTTATGTGTATCCACGAAAGTAACATCTACATCTCCGTTGAGCACATGATCTCAAAGGAAATGGTGTCGAGTATCTATGTGCTTTGTCCTTGAATGCATGACTGGGTTCTTTGTGATGTTGATGGCACTTGTGTTATCACATCGAAGAGGAATGCAACTGAGATCTACACCATAATCAATAAGTTGTTGCTTAAGCTATAAAATCCGTGTTATCGCTCCCGATAAATGGAGATGAGCCCCAAATAAAGGTACAGACGCGAACGGTCGGCGAAAGGAGGGTGTGAGGACACACAGGAGTGAACTCACGGGGAATGAATAGAGTCGCCAGCTAGGCATTTTTATCCCAGAGGAAAGGTAATGCTGCATAGACCTAGAAAGATATGGATAAGACGGTTGCGAACCAGAGAGACTGAGAAAGGGGGTTGGTTACAACCTGGGAAGGTATTAGCACCCAGATTGTCCGTCGTACTCGACGGGATCCACGCTTAAAAGATTTGTGTTTTAAAGGGGGAGTGTCAGTGCAATTTGTGTATAAAAGAGTTGGAAAAGGATGTACAGGTGTCTGTGTAAAAGAAGTGTAAAGTGTAATATGAAAGTGTCAGTGTAAGAAATGAATGAAGTGCTCAAGACTATGAGGCTTAAAGAATAATGCTGGAAGAGAGGGGAATGTACAGAGACTTTTGTTCGATAACTGTTAAGTCATGCCTACGTATCCTCTCGTGCAATGAGGAAGTCAGAACACCGTAGTTTGACCCAAAGAGACTGAAAGGATGAATTGACTTGTGAACTGCTTGCTTGTCTATGCTCAAGTGCATGACCTGTCTGGCTCAGGTGCTTACTGTCTTGCATTAGACGGAAGAAGCGAGTTCTCGTTTGTGAGTGAAGATGATGAGAAAAGAATCCCGGAGGAGACGGTTATTGTTTGTTTTTGTATTTTCAGTCTTTTATTGCTTTTGAAGTTTGTCATAAGTTAATGAGCTTAAGCCTAAACCAAGGGTTAGCAAACTCATCACATCTTCCCTCTGATTAGGGGTAATGAGAATACCTTAAGTGTGAAGTCAGCTTCTCACACTTAATCACCTTTGATGCAGGATTGAGATCATTAACCTACTTGTGATTATTTAGATGTTTTTGTGGTTTTTGTTTAGTGTTAAGTAATGAGATTAAGCCATAATCAGGGATTAAACAGACTCATTACACCATCCTAATAGAAGGATAATAGATGAGAATGTTTAAGCTGAGGAAAGCTCCTCAACTTAATCCATGATTAGGGATTAAACCCATGACAAAACAAAGCCTTTATTAAATGGATTTTAATTAATGATAAGATGAAGAAGTGATTTTTATGTTTTGTAAGACAACTTGAGGGGGACTTGTCCATTAACACTAGGGTTAGTCCTTCTTAACCAATTAAGGAAGAATTAGAACCCTAATGCAAGGCCCATGTTACAAGCTTGATGTCTTAGTGATTATTAGATGGATTGGTTAAAGGATTTAAACACATTAAGGGTTTAACATTTAGGATTAAAGTTATACACTCCATCCTAATAGAAGGATGCAGGCATAAGCTTAATCACAAAGTCTTAAAGCCTTTAGGGTTTAGTCCTGGATTATGAGATGAGAAGAGAGACACAAAGGATGACACAAAGGTAAAACTAATGGGGGACTAATCAAAACCCTAATTATTGTCATGCTTGGTTGTTCCTAAGGTTTGTGAGGTTTACAAGAAAGATCTTCAGAGAAACCACCAGGAAGCAGATGAAAGGAGCAAAGAGAAGCAAAGTAACTTGCTTCATTTAAGAAGACAAGTCACCTGAAGAAAGAAAGTAAGAAGAAGAGGAATGAGCAAGCTCAATCTCAAACACAAGACAAAATGCAGCAATGATGCATAAGAGAGATGAAAAGAAATTGTGAGAAGTGAAGGCAAATTCACTTCTCAAAGTTACTTACCACCTGAAAAGTTAGTGAAAGGAATGCAATGCAATGCAAAATGAGATGAAATGACATGATGCAAATCAAAACCAGAAGCATACACGTGATTCTAATGATGCTATGAGATGATGCAAACATGAATCAAGGCATGAGGATGATCATATGAACATATGGATGCAAGAGAAGCATGCTTAGAACCATGATCATACATGAAAAGTTATGAAGTGCAAATGACATACAACATGGCAAATGGATGATGCAATGATCAAACATGATTCTAATATGTCTTAAGATGTCTAATGGATCAAATGGATGCATAAAATGTCATGGCAAGTCATGGTATGCAAACAAATGCAAGATGAATGCAAAAGGAAGCCCAAATTAGGGTTTATGATCAATGCACAAAACAAAAATCAAAACCAGAAGCAAACATCAAGATAAAAAATTGAAAATGCATTCAAAGGAACCCTAAACCTATACAAACTCACTGCCCAAAGGAGAGGATCCAATTCTTAACCTAGTGAGGGTTATGAATTTCTTAAGAATGCTAGGGTTTTAAGGTACCTTATCAAGAAAAATGTCAAACAAATTGAAAACACAAGATCAAATCATGCCAATTTAATCCTACAAACTACATGATATGCAAGACACAATGCAAAAAGAATCAAAGTCCAACTCTTAATGGTTAGGCAGAAATGAATTTTTGAACATTGGATCAAAATAATGCTTTGAAATAGAATTAATTCCATGGAAAATTGTCAAAATGCATCAAGATCAAAAAAGAAATTTGGTTTGAGGGTTGGACAATGTTTCTAAATGATTTTAAAGGTTTCATGAATTTTTTGGTGATTTTTAAATACCTAAAAGTATTTTTAATTAATTAATTCTCATTAATTAATTAAAAATAAACTTTTAAATGATTTAAAAATAATTTTTAATGCAAAAAATAAAAATAAAAATGTTTTTGGTTTCTGAAAATTAATAAAAGATTGTATAAAAATTTTCAGCATTTTTGAATAAGTTTTACTATTTTAAATAAAATGTAGAAAACAAAGGCAATTAAATGAAAAATAAAATGAATTAAACTGAAAATGGAAAAGTATGCAAGATCAAGGGCTGACATTCAAACATACGCGCGCGGGAGTGGACTTGGCGCCATATCCAAAGGCTGAGATTCAAAATTCTCTAATTAAATGATTAAACCCTAATCCAGCCCTAATCACTCTCAGGCGACCGGAACACTGTTCCGGTCGTCTTCTCCGGCTAGCTCATCTCTCAATCTCTCTCAATATGCCATGAAACCTCCCAAATCTCTCCAGAATCAATCATTAATCATCACTAAACCTAAACCCCACCCCAAAATCCATTCATCTCCATTGAATCATGAGACACGAATCAAAACGGAAAACAACACAAAAATTTCAGAGATCAAATACATCCTACACACGCAACCATTTCCACTGATTCAAAGCTCAAAATGATCAGCACACCACATAGAATCAGTTTGTAACTTAAAACACAAGTTCTGGAAAAATGTTTTTGGATGATACCTGAGATGGAGCTTTTGATTCAAGAGCTTTCTGGCTGTTTCTTTGGCTCAAATCCACTCCAATGATCCTCCTAAGAAGCTTGCAATGTTTGTTTGAAGTTTAGAATAGATGGTTTGAGAGATGGCAGAAGTTCTGTTCAATGGCAAGTGGTGATCGTGTTTTTGATTCTTTGAGTTTCAGGCCATGGTGAGGGGTGCTTTGTGATCAGGGAAGTGTGTTGAGTTGATTTGTGAAGTTTGTTTGTGTGTTTGTGGCTTGTGCAAGCAGTTTCGAAAGCTTTTGCCAGTTGGTGTGAAAATGAGAATGCTGAGTTTTAGAGTGCTTCAGGCTTGTGTTCTAGCTGCTTTGGCTTGCTTTTTGTTTGTATAAACAATTGGGATTGGTCAGAAGAAGTGATGTGTGCTTTTGTGATAGGTATGGCTCAAGTTGCCAAAATGTCAAAGTTGTGTAAGAGAAGCATGGGCTACTTTCTAGCCAAGGACAAAAGGTGTGTCCTGCGCAGCATGATGTGGGGAGAACCCTAGGATTGATCAGCAAGTCAGCAAGCAAGTGGATCTTCACTTGAGTGAGTTTTTGCAAGTTGGTTCACTTTTGCTCCTTATGAGATATCTTGCTCCATAGGCCATAAAAATGAGATATTTCTTGGTGCAATCTGACCTTTAGGACTTGTATGATCATGTTGTGAAGTTTAGAAGTCCATTTGATGCCTTAATTTGCCTTGAGAAGTGAATTTGCAACTTTGCCTCTTTGGTAGAAACTTTGAAATTTTGTGATTTTTGCCAACTTTGACAAGCCATAACTTTTGATCCATAATGAATTAGGTCATGTTCTTGTACTTTTTGAAAAGGGAATGATCCATTCTACAACTTTCATGACCAAAGTTTTTTCATTTGAAGCATTTTTGAATCAAAAAGTAATGGTTGAAAAAGTTTCCTAAAATGGCAATTTCATTAAAAGTCAAACTTTCCCAAAAAGTCAACTTTGCAAAAGACTTGAAATTCTTCAATTTTGTGAACTTCCAACATCTTCCATGATCAAATAAAGATCATACACAATCAAAATGATGAAGAACACCCTTTGGTTGGGTCATTGGGGGCCTCAGATGCCCTGATTTTGCACTGACTTGCTTGAAAAGTCAACTCTTGATCAGATGACTTCCCCATGGAATTTCTTCATGAAAATTGATATGCATACTCCCTATACCATATAGAGACCAATGGAAACAAGAATGACCAAAAAATTTGGAGTTATGGCCTCTGAAACCAAAACCCTAATTCTAGGTCATCTGTGCAGTCAAACCTGGCTCTGCCTCTATACCATTCTCAGTTCTTGTGATCTTTTTGACACTCTTGGCTTTGAGAGGATATAATATGATGCTTGAACATACATGGATCCCTTTGAAGTGATTGATGACCTTTGGAGTGGCTTAAGAAGCCCTTGGATTGCTCAGACCACAAACCCTAGATGCAGGTGACTTTAAATCTATGCAGTGAATCAAAAATGTAATATGAGATGCTATGATTGTGTTTATGTATATGAAATGATCACAAGCCATGGTGTGAATGGGTGAGGGCAAATTTGGGGTGTTTACAGCTGCCCCTATTCAAACATGAGTTAGCTGTGCAGGATGTAAGCGACGGCTTAACAGGCAAACAAGATTACTTGTGGTTGAATACCAAAGACAGTCCAAAATTTGCACTCACAGCATGAAGAAGAAAAAGGATATAGATTGTAAAAAAATAAAGTATATTGTAAAGTATGGGCGACGGAGGACGACCGCCGAGCAGAGGACGACTGCTGGGTAAAGAGCAATGACGGGGACGGCCGACATGCTGGGAAAAGTGCGGGAAATAAAGCAATGACGGGGACGGCCGACACGCTGGGGATAAAAGGGGTTATGATGGGGACGGCCATCAAGTAAAGTTATAATATTCTCTGGGGATTAATGAAACATGATGGGGACGGCCATCAAGTTCATAAGGTAAGGTAACCCACGATGGGGACGGCCATCGGGCTAAAAAGAAAAAGGACCACGACGGGGACGGCCATCGGGTTAAAGAATAAATGAAATAAACAGATGATGAGGTACGGTCATCAAAGGTGAAGGACGATCACCTAGCAGGGGACGGCTGCTCTGTTGGGGATAAGATGAGGGACGGTCATCTAAGGTGGAGGACGACCACCTGGCAGGGTACGGCCGCCGAAAATATCGCGACATAGGACGAATGCCGGATAAAAGGTCAACGATGGGGACGGCCATCGGACGAGCATGATGAAGGACGATCATCAAGAGGTGGAGGACGACCACCTAGCAGGGGACGACTGCTCTCAAGGTTTATCATGACATAGGACGAATGTCAGATAACCAAAATCAACAATGGGGACGGCCATTGGATAAAATGATGAAGGACGATCATCAAAAGGTGAAGGACGATCACCTAGCAGGGGACGGCTGCTAAATATCACGACATAGGACGAATGCCGGATAGAAAAGATCAACGATGGGGACGGCCATCGGATGAGCATGATGAAGGACGATCATCAAGAGGTGAAGGACGATCACCTAGCAGGGGACGACTGCTCTCAGGGTTTATCATGACATAGGACGAATGTCAGATAAAAGAGAAAATTGCTTTGCTATCTACTGGGGAATAGTAAACACGGACGAGTGTTTACATCCAAGAAGTAAAAGGTATAAGTGTTTGGTGTTGTGTATAGATTAAAGATGCGGACGAGCATCCTTAAGACTATGATACGGACGAGTATCAGGTAGACACAAATACTGACATGTGTTCAGAGATGATGATACGGACGAGTATCAACTAGTTAACAAGGAACACGGACGAGTGTTGAATCTGAGGGGACTCTTCTGGGGAATAGTAGGCACAGACGAGTGTCTATATTCAAAAAGACAAAAGTGTTTGACACAGTGTATGGATTAAAGATGCGGACGAGCATCCTTAAGACTATGATACGGACGAGTATCGGGTAGAAACAAACGCTTGACGCATGCTCTGAGATGATGGTACGGACGAGTACCAACGGGTTAACAAAGAACACAGACGAGTGTCGAATCTGTGGGGATATAAATGGTGTATACAAGATACGGACGAGTATCGGTATAAGTGAAATAAACATGAGTGGTGTATCGATGAGTGTTTAAACTGCTGGGGAGAATGACACGGACGAGTGCCAAGAGAGTATATTATAAACAAGTATATGCTTTACAAAGTGTTTAGGTAAATATGCTGGGGGTGGTGACACGGACGGGTGTCAAGAAAGTTATATATAAGTATCTGTGAGTGCAAAGGGGACACTTCGGCTTTCTGCTGGGGATATGACACGGACGGGTGCCACAAGGAGTATATACTGATGTTTGGGAGTGTAAAGCGACTGTTTTAGCTCTTTGCAAGGGAATCTGGGGAGCATTCCGTATATTGTTGATGGATTGTCATTATCCACAAGTGTTTGATTCAGACCATGACTTATGATTATGCAACATGTTTGATTTTTGCCGTAATGCTCCGTATTAGACGGAATGATACGCTTTGTGGGGTGAATATGATGCGAATGCTATGATTATGCAAAAGATATCGATCCGGGATTCGGATCCCGCTGCTGTGAAGATCTCTGGTTGATCTGTTTGAAGTGGACATCCCAGCTGGGGATGAGATCGTTGGTAGATCTCGTATATATGACTCTGCTTGGGGATATAGGTCACTGATAGACCTATCCTTGTAATGAGGGACCCAGCTGGGGTTTGTAGGAGCTTTTCTTCACTCTGTTGTGATTCCTTCGTGTGTTGCTCTTCTGGATAGAGGCTGAAACTCTGTGGGGAGATGGTTCCCTGGCTTTTGTACATGGCTGAGGAAGAGGAATGATCGGCATCTCGGCTAGGGAGAAATAAATAAGTGGCAACTCAGCTGGGGAGAAAACACTTTGGACGCTAAGACTGAGTGTTGATTTGCCAGCTTGCCGGGATGAAACTTTCATGCCCCATGTCGTGTTTTGGATACCTGCAATCCTGCAAAGATAGAAACGTACAAGTAATCCCGAGGTATCCCTTACCGGATTCCGTCATAGGAGTTCAGACACCCCCGGGAGTAAGTATATTTCCTGCAAGCACGTGTTTTAAGAGAAGCATCTGTATTCATGCAATCAGTTTTCTTTAAGACATCAGACATTTTTGCAAATAAAATGTACAAGACGAAAACATGACTGAAAATATGCTTTTATTAATTCATGTGCCCTGAATTGGCAAGATACAGTCAAAGAAACATATCCCCTGAAATGAGGAGATTGTTACAAATTGAGAAACAAAATGCTGGCAATGTTGACGACGCTTCCAGGAGCTTCCCTTTTGCTATGACTCGTATGACATTTGACGTTCTTCTCGTCTTGCTTTCTGAAGAAGACTGATTCTGATAGAGGCTTGATCCTTTCGAAACCTACCAAGTTGTAAGTGATACAGACGAATTCAGAGTGCAGTTGTTCGCTTATTCCCTTATTTTGCATGGATCGCCCTTTCGGGTTTTCAATCCATCGGGACCCATTTTTGCCTGAGCTGTCCAATGCGGCTTTTCAACTCAGCGGGTGTACATTTTTTTGTTTATTTTCCCTTATTTTTACCCGAGTCTTTTATTCTGTTTTTGACTCGCCGGGATACCCTATTTTTGCCTGGACTTACATTCTGTTTTTGTGTCCAGCGGGTCATTTTTATGCGAAGTATTTTTTAACTGCATCTGAATTCGTAGGGGACAGGGAGTCTTCACCATCCATAGTGCTGAGCATCAGTGCTCCACCGGAGAAGACTTTCTTTACTACGAATGGTCCTTCATAGTTCGGAGTCCACTTGCCCCTGTGGTCTGTATGAGGAGGGAGGATTCTTTTCAGCACAAGATCTCCTACTTGGTACTCTCGGTGCCTGACTTTCTGATCGAAGGCTCTCTTCATTCTTTTCTGATACAACTGTCCATGACAGGTTGCAGCCAATCTCTTCTCTTCAATCAGACTCAGTTGTTCGTATCGAGATCGGACCCATTCTACTTCGTTCAGCTTAACATCCATCAGTACCCGCAGGGAGGGTAATTCAACTTCAACAGGTAGGACTGCCTCCATACCATACACAAGCTGATACGGTGTTGCCCCAGTGGATGTTCTGATTGACGTGCGGTACCCATGCAAGGCAAACGGTAGCATCTCATGCCAGTCTTTGTACGTAACTACCATCTTCTGCACAATCTTCTTGATATTCTTATTAGCCGCCTCAACGGCGCCGTTCATCTTTGGCCTGTAAGGAGAAGAATTGTGGTGTTGGATCTTGAAGTCCCGGCATAGTTCTGCCATCATTTTGTTGTTTAAATTGGAACCATTATCAGTAATGATTCGCTCGGGAACTCCATACCGACAGATGATATCTCTCTTCAGGAATCGGGCTACCACTTGTCTTGTAACGTTTGCATAGGAAGCTGCTTCAACCCACTTGGTGAAATAGTCAATGGCAACCAGAATGAATCTGTGACCGTTCGAAGCAGTCGGCTCAATCTTGCCAATCATGTCAATGCCCCACATAGCAAAGGGCCAGGGTGAAGACATCACATTCAGAGGATTGGGAGGCACATGCACCTTATCCGCATAAATCTGGCATTTATGGCATTTTCTGGCATAGGCACAACAGTCGGCATCCATTGTGATCCAGTAATAACCCGATCTAAGCAATTTCTTAGCCATGGCGTGCCCTCCCGCATGGGTACCAAAGGATCCTTCGTGCACCTCGCGCATCAACAAGTCTGTCTCTGTTCTATCAACGCATCTGAGGAGTACCATATCAAAGTTTCTCTTGTACAGGGAACCATCAGTGTTCAGAAAGAAACTACCAGCAAGCCTTCTTAAAGTCTTCTTATCATTGGAAGATGCCCCAGGTGGGTATGTTTGATCCTCCAAGAAGCACTTAATGTCATGGAACCAAGGCTCATCATCTTTTACGGCGTCGGCTGCAAATACATATGCTGGTCTATCGAGTCTGGACACTGAAATCCGAGGCACAAAGTTGGCAGCTTGAACTTTGATCATTGACGAAATGGTAGCCAGAGCATCTGCAAACTGATTCTCATCCCGAGGGATATACTCAAGCTTGACTGTTGTAAAGAAAGTCAATAACCTCCTTGTATAATCCCTGTAAGGTATCAGATGATCCTGGTGTGTGTACCATTTGCCATTGGTTTGATTAACTACCAGAGCTGAATCTCTGAATACAGTCAATGTTTTGATCCTGAGGTCAATGGCTTCCTCAAGACCCATAATGCAAGCTTCGTATTCAGCTTCGTTGTTAGTGCAGTTGAAGGTGAGTTTTGCCGAGAAAGGCATGTGAACTCCTTTAGGTGTAATGAGTACTGCACCAACACCACGACCATTCATATTAACAGCCCCATCAAACATCATAGTCCATTCTTCTTCTGGGTCAGGCCCTTCAGTGTGAATAGGCTCTTCATGATCTTTTGCTTTTATGAACATGATGTCTTCATCAGGGAAGTCAAATCTCATAGGCTGGTAATCATCAATGGGTTGCTCAGCAAGATATTCAGACAATACACTGCCCTTGATGGCTTTCTGAGATGTGTACTGAATATCATATTCCGTGAGAATCATTTGCCATCTTGCAACCCGTCCGGTAAGAGCTGGCTTCTCAAAAATGTACTTAACTGGATCCATCTTTGAGATCAATAAAGTAGTGTGGGTCAACATATACTGTCTCAGTCGGCGAGCAGCCCACGCTAAAGCACAGCAAGTTTTCTCGAGCAGTGAATAACGTTGTTCACAGTCGGTAAACTTTTTGCTTAGGTAGTATATTGCATACTCTTTTCGACCAGACTCGTCATGCTGGCCCAGCACACACCCCATCGACTCTTCTAATACTGTCAAGTACATTATTAGAGGTCTTCCTTCCACTGGAGGCATAAGGATTGGAGGTTCTTGCAGGTATTCTTTGATCTTGTCAAAAGCCCTCTGGCAGTCTTCGTTCCACCTGACCGTCTGTTCTTTTCTTAACAGCTTGAACAAGGGTTCACAGGTTGCTGTAAGGTGAGATATGAACCTTGAGATGTAGTTCAATCTACCTAGAAACCATCGAACTTCTTTTTCAGACTTCGGTGCAGGCATTTCTTGAATGGCTTTGACTTTATCAGGGTCAACCTTAATTCCTTTCTCGCTTACAATAAAACCCAGCAGCTTACCAGATCGCACCCCGAATGTGCACTTGTTGGGGTTCAGCTTTAGTTGGTACTTCCTCAGACGCTTGAATAACTTCAGCAGATTTACCAGGTGGTCTTCTTCTGTAAGGGACTTGGCAATCATGTCATCCACATAACACTCGATTTCCTTATGGATCATATCGTGGAATAATGTTACCATAGCCCGTTGATATGTTGCACCAGCATTCTTCAATCCAAATGGCATCACCTTGTAACAGAACGTGCCCCAGGGGGTGATGAAGGTTGTCTTCTCCATGTCTTCAGGTGACATCTTGATCTGATTGTACCCTGAAAATCCGTCCATGAAGGAGAATACCGAGAACTGAGCCGTATTATCAACCAATACATCAATGTGAGGTAATGGGAAGTCATCTTTTGGGCTGGCTCTGTTCAGGTCCCGGTAGTCAACACACATCCTCACTTTGCCGTCTTTCTTAGGCACAGGTACTATATTAGCAACCCACGGTGGATAGCTAGTTACAGCAAGGAACCCGGCGTCCCACTGCTTTTGTACCTCTTCTTTGATCTTCATTGCCATGTCTGGGCGAGTGCGGCGCAATTTCTGTTTAACCGGTGGGCAATCTTCTCTTAAAGGCAGCTTGTGCATGACGATATTGGTGTCCAACCCTGGCATATCTTGGTAAGACCAAGCAAACACATCCACATATTCCTTAAGCAGGTCAATCAGTTGTCTCTTTACTGAGTCTTGTAAGCAGGCCCCGATTTTAACTTCTTTCACATCTCCATCTGTACCAAGATTAATCGTTTCAACCTCCTCCTGATGAGGAGTAATAACCTTTTCCTCTTGTCTCAACAATCTGGCTAGCTCTTCAGGAAGCTCATACTTTTCTTCAACCCCTTCATCAGCTTGATTGATCGGATTGTCAAAGTCATACGAAGTCAAAGCCGTGCTGTTGTCGGTGCAGTCTGGAAGGCACTCTCTGCAAGGGTTTAGATTGTTCATTTTAGTGATTGATTTTAATCTTGTTTAGAAAAAGTGAAATGAAGTTATCATTTTGAAAACATTGCCATTTTATTTTTGTACAAAAAGAAAAATGGAAAAACAGTGAGCGGAAAAGAAAACAACTCATTTGCAAAAGATGTCTGATTATCATTAATTGATCTGTTTTGCACAAAATTATAGATGGCCCGATTACAAAATGAGTCTTGTCATCTTGGGCAAGATGCAAGACTTGATGCATGCTTAAAATATACAGGAAATAATAATTACTCTGCAGGAGTAACCCTTATAATTTCCTGGGAAGACCAGTTTGAGATACGGCTCCCCGGGATCCTTGGACGTATCCAGCTCTCCAGGTTGCGCTCATCTTTCGACTCATCTTCCAAATTGTTTACTGCATCTGGGGTGAGCATTCCCCCACTGACGAAATTGGGCTTTTTAGCAGCCTCTGCTTGATCTTGTTGAGTTGGTTTGTAACCCAACCCAAATCTGTCCTCTTTCTTCTCTACGGGCAGCAACTTGCCCCAGCCTTGAGCGGTTCCTTCTTCAACAACCTTCCGGGCTTGCTGATAAGATGTCATTGAGGTTCCAGGTACAGCAGATGTTTCATTTATGTTCAAGGCCTCAAACCCTTGACTCATAGTTTCGTGGATCTCCCCATCCATCTCAATGTATTTGTATGTAGCCAGGTGGCTAACAAAAATATCTTCCTCTCCACAAATAGTAACGACTTGGCCCTCCCACTCGAATTTTAACTTCTGGTGAAGGGTTGAGGTCACGGCGCCAGCGGCGTGTATCCATGGTCTACCCAATAGACAGCTGTAGGCAGGCTGTATATCCATCACGAAGAAGGTCGTTTTGAAAGTCTGTGGGCCAATCGTTATAGGCAACTCAATTTCTCCCAGAACTGATCTCTTAGAACCGTCAAAAGCTCTCACTACCAAGTTGCTGGGACGTAATGCCAATCCTTCATATTCCAACTTCACAAGGGCTTTCTTAGGTAGGACATTGAGGGATGACCCTGTGTCCACCAATACATGAGAAAGAACTGCATCCTTACACTCCAAGGTAATGTGCAAAGCCTTGTTGTGATTGCGGCCTTCCGTTGTCAAATCAGTATTGGTAAATCCTAGTCTATGACTAGCGTTAACATTTCCAACTACAGCCTCCAACTGATTGACGGTAATCTCCTCTGGCACATAAGCTGCGTGCAAGACTTTTAGTAGTGCGTTCCGGTGAGCCTCGGAGCACATTAGCAATGATAAAATGGAGATCTTGGAAGGTGTCTGGTGAAGCTGGTCCACTATCTTGTAATCACTTTTCTTGATGATTCTCATGAATTCATCAACCTCTTGATCAAAAGGGGTCTTTAAAACTTCTTTAGCAACCTGTTCTTCTTGCAACATGCTCTTCCCTTTTGCCTTGGCAGCAGCTTCTGCTTCAGCAATGGGTCTTGGAATTTGTGGGGCAAAAAGACGTCCGCTTCGAGTGAAGCCTCCGCCTCCCCCCACATTGTCTATTTGTGGTGAAGAAGTTGATGTTTCAAGAGTGATTTTCTGCCCCTCGCAGTATAAGTCAGAGCCATAATGCCAAGGGATGGCATTAGTGCTCTCATATGGAACGGGCCCAGGTACCGTGATGGTAACCGGGCTGACTGCAGCAGTGGAGGGTGTTGCAATAGTATGTGGATCATAATAGATAGTGACCGGTGTTATGGCAGGAGTGGCATTTTGTGAGTTGTAGGCAGAACCATTTGCAGGATCATAGTATATTGTAACCGTTGAGACACTTTCATTACTTGTGGTTGATGTTGTAGGAGACATTGTTGACTGGATGGGAGTTGCTGTTGTAGGAGATTCTGAATGAAGGGGTGCTGAAGTTGTAGAAGGGATGTTTGTTGATACTTGGTCCGTTGAAGTAACAGATGAAGCATTTGTTGATGAGATTGAAGAGTTGTTTGGAACAATTGTTGTTGCCGTTGTAGAAGATTCCGGAACTGTTGTTAAGGAGATTGCTGGATTGGTAGGTATTGATGTTGTGATTTGAAGCAGGCCACTCTGGATGAGACCATCTATGCCATCCCTCAAGTTATCACACCCATTCACCGAAATGTTGCAATAAGCACATCCTAGCTCACATCCAGGGAACACTTGACATTCAAGGAGTTGAGCTTTAATCTCTACCAAGGGTGTCCGAATCTGACCCACACTGGTTATCAAGTAAGACGGCTTATCTTCTTCAATAGCATTGATTCTGGGTCCTCCGTGGTGTGGCATAGGGTTCTTGTTAACATTTGGTGGTGGTGCAAAGTTTAGAGCTTTGGAATCCACTAAATCCTGTACTTTCATGTGCAAAGCCCTGCACTTCTATGTACTGTGGCCAGGTGCATTCGAGTGAAAAGCACATCTGGCGCTGGCGTCGTAATTTCTTGGCAAACTGGAAGGATCTGGTGGTGCCAACGTCCTTAGCTCAACCAGGTTGAGCTTCAGGAGCTGTGGCAGTAAAGCGGCATAAGGCATAGGGATTGGATCAATCACCCTATTGGCCTGAGATGGTCTCTGTTGGAATGGTCTTTGCTGACTGTTGTTGTTGTTGTTGTTGTTGTAGTTTCTCTGAGGAGGATACTGAGTTTGTTGCTGGTAATGGGGTTGTTGCTGTGGTTGATACACTGGTTGTGGATGAATTGGAGCGGGAATGGTGACTGCTGCCACAAACCTATGAACATACTGGGGTCTGCCCCTGCTGGTATGGATAGCATTGGTCTCACCAGCTCTTCTTGGGCCCACAAAAGGCTTTCTTGTGTTGCTGGATGAGCTTGCACCGTTGTCAGAAATTTTGCCCATCTTTAATAGGCTTTCAATTCTTTCTCCAGCTATGACTACATCTGCAAAGCTGGTGGAAGAAAAGGCAGCTAGCCTATCAATGTATGTCCCTTGGAGGGTGTTCATAAACATATCAGCCATCTCCCTCTCTGACATGGGTGGCTGGACAGCAGCAGCAAGCTGTCTCCACCTCTGGGCGTACTCCCGGAAACTCTCTCTGGATGATTGAGACATTCCCATCAGGAGGGTCCTGTTGGGAGCCATATCCAAGTTGTACTGGTATTGTCTGATAAAGGCCTCAGCCAGGTCCTTCCAGCATCTAATGGTTGCTCTAGTCAAGTGAGAGTACCATTCCCTCGAAGCTCCTGTTAAGCTATCTTCAAAATAAAACATCCATAGCTTTTCATCCATGGTATATGCCTTCAGCCTTCCCAGAAAAGATTGTAAATGGGTTCGAGGACAGGAAGTTCCGTTGTACTTCTCAAAGCACGGAGGTTTAAACTTGTGGGGAATCCTGACCCCGTCCACTAAACCCATGTCCATAACATCAAAGCCCAAAGAATTCTGGGACTCTAGGGATCTCAGTTTCTCAGCAATCTCATCTAGCCTTCTGTCATAGGCTTCATCCCCAGCTCCCATCACTGTGAATTGATCTTCCTGGGGGTCTTCTTGTAGTACTCTGCCTGCAGTGGCATTCCCTTGCACATTAGCAGGGATGTTGATCTCTGGATGAAGGTGGGGTCCATACACTGGAGGATTGACATGAGGCTGAACTCTCTCATTGTTGCTTGTTCCACCAGTCCCTAGATGGGGGTCTTCCTGAGTCTGCCTTTCTACCAAAGCTCTCAATCTTTCTTGGCTCTGTGCCAATCCATTCATCACCTCCATAAACTGAGTCATCTGATTCCTCATTTCCAGTCTCTCATTGGCCATTTGAGTCCTGACCTCTGTAAGGTCCTGTTGTACTTGGTCCATTTGTATGCCCGGAAGGTTGTTGCGGGTGGGATATCTGTGTGGACGGTTGAGTGGGAACACCCGTCGTCGAGCAATAGTTCCTGAAGTCGCAACAGAGTTAGTAACAAAAACAAAATAAAACCTACAAAACAAAACAAAGGTTAGTATGCAATGCAGTATGCTTATTTGTTTCCAAGGTATCCGGCTTGGCACTTGGTTTTGACCTTTCCAGACCCCGAGGAAGATGTTGTTTGATGTTGCTTAGGAGAGGGAGATCCAAATGAAACAAACTAATGAATATATTACAAAAAAGTGAATGATACATAGTTTGTTTTTTACAATACATGCCCTCTGAGGGGTCAAAATACAACACAAGAAAAAGAAAAGTACAAAGAAATGAAAGCAACAACAAGCAAAAAGTCAGACACCAAGACCAAACTCATCCTCCTGAACTTCTTTCAGAAGTGCTTCAGTCACAGGATCAGCCGGATGTTCTGTGAGATTCCTGATGAGAAGATTCCTGGTGGCAATAGCTGCAGTTAGCTTTTTGTGTCTGCCCTGGTCTTTTGACTTCTTTACACCAGCTCTGAGTTTCAGTTCTGAGATCTCCCTCTGGGCTGCTAATAGGGCTTCCTGTTGCTCCTTTGCATTAGCCTCTAACTGCTCAATTTTGTCCTGAGTCCTTTTATCTTCCTGAGTGCGAGCTTCAGTGATCCTGACCCACCTAGCTTGGCTCTCCCTTAGATAAAGATCAGTCCTAGCTCTCTGGAATTGGGCCTCTTTGCAGGCATTCTTCAAAATCTGTTTTCCAGCCCTTGACTTCTTGATGTAGTCCTCTGACTTTTCAATCCTGGCTAGATGCTCCACCTTAAGCTTTTCTAACCTTTCAATGTCCAGACGACCATCACTCCTCTCCCAGAGGGTTCTCTTCAAGGCTTCAGACAAATTCTCATTTCTCTCTTTGAGCTTTTCAAACTCCTCCAGGCTGACAGTGGCTGGAGGTGGGTGGAGGGTCCAGGTACATCTTCAATGGTGAAGGGCATCCTAGAAATTTGAGCCCTGACATGTGACCACTCATAATACTGAGCTGAGGCCACATTGTTGCATCTTCCAAGAATGGTTACCCCTTTAGTCTGGACATTGTCCCAAGCCCAGGATGCTTGCCTGACAACAGCCAGATTAGGCTTGATCTCACAATAAAGGGTCTCAGCCAGATCTTGTACTCTAGGAGGGTGGACCAATGCATAGCCCAGTTGTCTTTTGAATAGCAGAGGGTTGTAGTTGATGCAACCCTTCACTCCTATCAGAGGTACATTGGGGAACTGCCCACAACTAGTAATGATGTCTCTGCCCTTAGTGCTCTGAGTGCACCACCTGATATTATCTGAGGTTAAAGCAACAAGCCTCCTAGCCCAATTCTTTTGCTGGTGAGGGTTCAAGAATGCATCAGTCTTGGGCAGGTGTTTGAGTAACCAGGTGTGGAACAAAGGAGCACAACACCTCACCAATCTTCCCCTCTGCTTTTCATTCCTTTGGTGAACAGAGTAGTAGAAATCTCCCAGTAAGGTGGGTACTGGGTTCCTCAGAATGAAAAGATGGATTGCATTCTTGCTAATAAACTTAGGCTCATCTGCAAATAATATAATCCCATATATGTTAAGGGCTAATAATGCACAGACTGCCTTCCACTCTCCCAAGGAGGCCTTCAGAATAGCCTGAGAGGTCAAGAAATCCAAGTGTAGACCAGAGATTCCAGCCTTTGCTGTCATGTTCTGCCCAGTCAAAACTGGTTCCAGATATAATGACTTTGCCACCTCTTCATTACTAGGGAAAGCCATCTCAGGGTTGAAGGGGACTCCACCCCTGATAGGTACACCAATCAGTGATGAATATTCTTCCAACAAGGGTCCCAACTGAAAATTCTGGAAGGTGAAGCACCTCAGTGGGGGATCATAGAACTGCAGGCAAGTATGAATCAAGCTCCTCTGTGAAGGGTCCAAATCCATAACCACATCAAGGATTCCTCCATAATGTTCTCTGAATAGTGGTACATGGTCTGGAGTAATCAGGGCCTGGACCCTCCTAATGCCAGCTAGCTCAGGCTCAAAGAAATGATAGGAGATGTTGCTCTTCTTAAATGCCATGTTGCTGAAGAACAGATGCTGATGATGATGACTGATACTAGAAGATGGGCCACTGATAGGCTGAGACTGGTGATGCAGGTGACTGAAGCAAGTAGCTGATGAGGAATAGCTGAAGCAGATACTGGTGGAGATAGGTCTATGCAGATGAAAGGGTCAAAACCAAGCCAAAAATACAATATGGATACCCTGAAAAACAAATAAACACATGTTAAATGATGCAATGATGATGTATGCAAATGATATGCAAATGATATGCAAGGGGTTGTGATCAAGCTGGATCTGATTACTGCCTTGATATAGGCCCATGTATGTCCAAGAAATCGGGATGGAGGTTCATAAGTCCAGTAACCAAGGTGGGGGACTCAAATAAAGAGTCACATGTCCAGGGTTAAAAAATCACAAGAACTGTCCAAAGTGAAGCATTCTCAAACATAACAAAGTATCAGGGTATGCTGAGGTCATGGGTACCTGCAAACCTGTAAACAACCCAACCCCCTCACAGGTGATGTTCTAAAACAAGGATCCTCAGACTTGGATCAGTTATGAGAAGTGTAAACACTTCTAACCCGGAGGTACAGTGTTTACAATAACCATAAAAGATCCTCCTCTAATTCGCCTCAGTTTTTGAAGGTCATAGTAAAGGTCATCCAGACTTAGCAGGCTTCCCAGATAGCCCTAGCACTACAGGAAATCTGTAGCACAGAGTTCTCAAGAAGAAACCCATATCTGAACCGTGTTTCATATTCCCGCACCAGACCGAAATGGAATGGGAAAGAACATGAACCACTCTAGCCTAGGTGTCACTCAGGTCCCAGGTATAGGACCTCAACTCTCAATAGAACCCCACCCACCAAAACAGAAACAACAGATCCAGCCAGAATAGTATGACAGTATGATGTATATAAAGCTATAAAGAAAGCAATAAAACAATTGTACATAAAGTAGTAAACAAAACAAATATACAAACACAGATAGCACATAACACCCCAGTAAACACATATCAATCAAGCGCTAGGAGGAACCCACAAAAAGAACCAGAAGCCCTGGTTACAGTATAAGGGTCCCCAGCAGAGTCGCCAAGCTGTCGCTCCCGATAAATGGAGATGAGCCCCAAATAAAGGTACAGACGCGAACGGTCGGTGAAAGGAGGGTGTGAGGACACACAGGAGTGAACTCACGGGGAATGAATAGAGTCGCCAGCTAGGCATTTTTATCCCAGAGGAAAGGTAATGCTGCATAGACCTAGAAAGATATGGATAAGACGGTTGCGAACCAGAGAGACTGAGAAAGGGGGTTGGTTACAACCTGGGAAGGTATTAGCACCCAGATTTTCCGTCGTACTCGACGGGATCCACGCTTAAAAGATTTGTGTTTTAAAGGGGGAGTGTCAGTGCAATTTGTGTATAAAAGAGTTGGAAAAGGATGTACAGGTGTCTGTGTAAAAGAAGTGTAAAGTGTAATATGAAAGTGTCAGTGTAAGAAATGAATGAAGTGCTCAAGACTATGAGGCTTAAAGAATAATGCTGGAAGAGAGGGGAATGTACAGAAACTTTTGTTCGATAACTGTTAAGTCATGCCTACGTATCCTCTCGTGCAATGAGGAAGTCAGAACACCGTAGTTCGACCCAAAGAGACTGAAAGGATGAATTGACTTGTGAACTGCTTGCTTGTCTATGCTCAAGTGCATGACCTGTCTGGCTCAGGTGCTTACTGTCTTGCATTAGACGGAAGAAGCGAGTTCTCGTTTGTGAGTGAAGATGATGAGAAAAGAATCCCGGAGGAGACGGTTATTGTTTGTTTTTGTATTTTCAGTCTTTTATTGCTTTTGAAGTTTGTCATAAGTTAATGAGCTTAAGCCTAAACCAAGGGTTAGCAAACTCATCACATCTTCCCTCTGATTAGGGGTAATGAGAATACCTTAAGTGTGAAGTCAGCTTCTCACACTTAATCACCTTTGATGCAGGATTGAGATCATTAACCTACTTGTGATTATTTAGATGTTTTTGTGGTTTTTGTTTAGTGTTAAGTAATGAGATTAAGCCATAATCAGGGATTAAACAGACTCATTACACCATCCTAATAGAAGGATAATAGATGAGAATGTTTAAGCTGAGGAAAGCTCCTCAACTTAATCCATGATTAGGGATTAAACCCATGACAAAACAAAGCCTTTATTAAATGGATTTTAATTAATGATAAGATGAAGAAGTGATTTTTATGGTTTGTAAGACAACTTGAGGGGGACTTGTCCATTAACACTAGGGTTAGTCCTTCTTAACCAATTAAGGAAGAATTAGAACCCTAATGCAAGGCCCAAGTTACAAGCTTGATGTCTTAGTGATTATTAGATGGATTGGTTAAAGGATTTAAACACATTAATGGTTTAGCACTTAGGATTAAAGTTATACACTCCATCCTAATAGAAGGATGCAGGCATAAGCTTAATCACAAAGTCTTAAAGCCTTTAGGGTTTAGTCCTGGATTATGAGATGAGAAGAGAGACACAAAGGATGACACAAAGGTAAATCTAATGGGGGACTAATCAAAACCCTAATTATTGTCATGCTTGGTTGTTCCTAAGGTTTGTGAGGTTTACAAGAAAGATCTTCAGAGAAACCACCAGGAAGCAGATGAAAGGAGCAAAGAGAAGCAAAGTAACTTGCTTCATTTAAGAAGACAAGTCACCTGAAGAAAGAAAGTAAGAAGAAGAGGAATGAGCAAGCTCAATCTCAAACACAAGACAAAATGCAGCAATGATGCATAAGAGAGATGAAAAGAAATTGTGAGAAGTGAAGGCAAATTCACTTCTCAAAGTTACTTACCACCTGAAAAGTTAGTGAAAGGAATGCAATGCAATGCAAAATGAGATGAAATGACATGATGCAAATCAAAACCAGAAGCATACACGTGATGCTAATGATGCTATGAGATGATGCAAACATGAATCAAGGCATGAGGATGATCATATGAACATATGGATGCAAGAGAAGCATGCTTAGAACCATGATCATACATGAAAAGTTATGAAGTGCAAATGACATACAACATGGCAAATGGATGATGCAATGATCAAACATGATTCTAATATGTCTTAAGATGTCTAATGGATCAAATGGATGCATAAAATGTCATGGCAAGTCATGGTATGCAAACAAATGCAAGATGAATGCAAAAGGAAACCCAAATTAGGGTTTATGATCAATGCACAAAACAAAAATCAAAACCAGAAGCAAACATCAAGATAAAAAATTGAAAATGCATTCAAAGGAACCCTAAACCTATACAAACTCACTGCCCAAAGGAGAGGATCCAATTCTTAACCTAGTGAGGGTTATGAATTTCTTAAGAATGCTAGGGTTTTAAGGTACCTTATCAAGAAAAATGTCAAACAAATTGAAAACACAAGATCAAATCATGCCAATTTAATCCTACAAACTACATGATATGCAAGACACAATGCAAAAAGAATCAAAGTCCAACTCTTAATGGTTAGGCAGAAATGAATTTTTGAACATTGGATCAAAATAATGCTTTGAAATAGAATTAATTCCATGGAAAATTGTCAAAATGCATCAAGATCAAAAAAGAAATTTGGTTTGAGGGTTGGACAATGTTTCTAAATGATTTTAAAGGTTTCATGAATTTTTTGGTGATTTTTAAATACCTAAAAGTATTTTTAATTAATTAATTCTCATTAATTAATTAAAAATAAACTTTTAAATGATTTAAAAATAATTTTTAATGCAAAAAATAAAAATAAAAATGTTTTTGGTTTCTGAAAATTAATAAAAGATTGTATAAAAATTTTCAGCATTTTTGAATAAGTTTTACTATTTTAAATAAAATGTAGAAAACAAAGGCAATTAAATGAAAAATAAAATGAATTAAACTGAAAATGGAAAAGTATGCAAGATCAAGGGCTGACATTCAAACATACGCGCACGGGAGTGGACTTGGCGCCATATCCAAAGGCTGAGATTCAAAATTCTCTAATTAAATGATTAAACCCTAATCCAGCCCTAATCACTCTCAGGCGACCGGAACACTGTTCCGGTCGTCTTCTCCGGCTAGCTCATCTCTCAATCTCTCTCAATATGCCATGAAACCTCCCAAATCTCTCCAGAATCAATCATTAATCATCACTAAACCTAAACCCCACCCCAAAATCCATTCATCTCCACTGAATCATGAGACACGAATCAAAACGGAAAACAACACAAAAATTTCAGAGATCAAATACATCCTACACACGCAACCATTTCCACTGATTCAAAGCTCAAAATGATCAGCACACCACATAGAATCAGTTTGTAACTTAAAACACAAGTTCTGGAAAAATGTTTTTGGATGATTCCTGAGATGGAGCTTTTGATTCAAGAGCTTTCTGGCTGTTTCTTTGGCTCAAATCCACTCCAATGATCCTCCTAAGAAGCTTGCAATGTTTGTTTGAAGTTTAGAATAGATGGTTTGAGAGATGGCAGAAGTTCTGTTCAATGGCAAGTGGTGATCGTGTTTTTGATTCTTTGAGTTTCAGGCCATGGTGAGGGGTGCTTTGTGATCAGGGAAGTGTGTTGAGTTGATTTGTGAAGTTTGTTTGTGTGTTTGTGGCTTGTGCAAGCAGTTTCGAAAGCTTTTGCCAGTTGGTGTGAAAATGAGAATGCTGAGTTTTAGAGTGCTTCAGGCTTGTGTTCTAGCTGCTTTGGCTTGCTTTTTGTTTGTATAAACAATTGGGATTGGTCAGAAGAAGTGATGTGTGCTTTTGTGATAGGTATGGCTCAAGTTGCCAAAATGTCAAAGTTGTGTAAGAGAAGCATGGGCTACTTTCTAGCCAAGGACAAAAGGTGTGTCCTGCGCAGCATGATATGGGGAGAACCCTAGGATTGATCAGCAAGTCAGCAAGAAAGTGGATCTTCACTTGAGTGAGTTTTTGCAAGTTGGTTCACTTTTGCTCCTTATGAGATATCTTGCTCCATAGGCCATAAAAATGAGATATTTCTTGGTGCAATCTGACCTTTAGGACTTGTATGATCATGTTGTGAAGTTTAGAAGTCCATTTGATGCCTTAATTTGCCTTGAGAAGTGAATTTGCAACTTTGCCTCTTTGGTAGAAACTTTGAAATTTTGTGATTTTTGCCAACTTTGACAAGCCATAACTTTTGATCCATAATGAATTAGGTCATGTTCTTGTACTTTTTGAAAAGGGAATGATCCATTCTACAACTTTCATGACCAAAGTTTTTTCATTTGAAGCATTTTTGAATCAAAAAGTAATGGTTGAAAAAGTTTCCTAAAATGGCAATTTCATTAAAAGTCAAACTTTCCCAAAAAGTCAACTTTGCAAAAGACTTGAAATTCTTCAATTTTGTGAACTTCCAACATCTTCCATGATCAAATAAAGATCATACACAATCAAAATGATGAAGAACACCCTTTGGTTGGGTCATTGGGGGCCTCAGATGCCCTAATTTTGCACTGACTTGCTTGAAAAGTCAACTCTTGATCAGATGACTTCCCCATGGAATTTCTTCATGAAAATTGATATGCATACTCCCTATACCATATAGAGACCAATGGAAACAAGAATGACCAAAAAATTTGGAGTTATGGCCTCTGAAACCAAAACCCTAATTCTAGGTCATCTGTGCAGTCAAACCTGGCTCTGCCTCTATACCATTCTCAGTTCTTGTGATCTTTTTGACACTCTTGGCTTTGAGAGGATATAATATGATGCTTGAACATACATGGATCCCTTTGAAGTGATTGATGACCTTTGGAGTGGCTCAAGAAGCCCTTGGATTGCTCAGACCACAAACCCTAGATGCAGATGACTTTAAATCTATGCAGTGAATCAAAAATGTAATATGAGATGCTATGATTGTGTTTATGTATATGAAATGATCACAAGCCATGGTGTGAATGGGTGAGGGCAAATTTGGGGTGTTTACACGTGCACAACAACTTCCTGCTGTAATATACTCCGCTTCGGCCGTGCTAAGTGCGACACATGCTTTCTTCTTGCATGCCCACGACACTAGTGCATTCCCTAGAATGTGACAAGTACCGCTTGTGCTTTTTCTATCGGTCTTACATCCTGCATAATCAACGTCAGAATAACCAATCAATGAACATATATTACCTCTTGGATACCATAGTCCAACGTTCATTGTTCCTTTGAGATACTTCATAACCCTCTTCACGGCGGTGAGATGTGATTCCTTTGGATTTGCTTGAAAGCGTGCATACAAACATACATTAAACGTAATGTTAGGACGGCTTGCCATCAAATATAGTAATAAACCAATCATACCTCGATATTTTGTGATATCTATTGAAATTCCAGATTCATCTTGAACCAATCATACCTCGATATTTTGTGCTTAGTTATAAAGATAAAACTAAACACTTCCATTATAAAATGATTTCTAGGAAGAAATTCTCTGTGGGCCAACAGGTTTTACTGTTTAACTCCCGCCTTAAGCTTATGGCTGGGAAACTTCGATCTAAATGGATTGGACCCTTTGTTGTTACTAATGTTTTCCCTCATGGTGCAGTAGAAAAAGTGCAGGTACTAACAAAGTTTTCAAGGTAAATGGGCAGCGACTGAAGTTATTCCATGAAAGTTTTGTACCTGAAGAGGCAACTGTAGAAGAGCATTCTTTGGAAATGTTGTAACACCCTAATTTTTACCCTAAGATTTCTTCGCATTTCATCTACATCTTGCATACAAACAAGATCGCACAGGTATCTCAGTTCTTCTCAGGTGTAGGTTTATGCCTCATAGGGGATCACCGTTGCTTTTATGTGTTTTTATTTGTTTATGTTTACTAACCATTAATTAAAATCCAAAAAATATTTTGTTTTCTTTTAGTAACATTTTCAGGGGAAGAGCGGGTGAATATGCCAAAAAAATAGCAGTCTCGCAACTCGTATGAATATCACAGATAAAAAGTCGAAGTTGATCCGCAAATAATTCAAATTTATTTGATCAAGGATTTCCCAAGTTTTAATTGATTTAGTCAACGAATTCCAAGGTTCATGTGTTTATTTTCATGCCTTCTTCGACGCGCAAACGAATCGAGCCGAAGCCACAGCAATGCAAAAGAAAACAAAATTTTCAAATTTTGCACTAAGTAACCGGTTACTACCCTGGGAGTAACCATTTAACTGCGCACAAATTTGAAAATTTTGGCAGCAATTTTAAATATTCAATTTTAGCACCAATTTCATTTTTAATCACACTTAGAAAATTCTAGACCATCTCCATTTAATTCCCATATATCATTAAAATTAATTCCCACCATAAACCCTCACTAATAACCACTCTTTTCTAATTCCTTCCAAAATTTAATTTCCAAGCCTGATATTGAATTTCCAAAGCAAGCTCCATTCCACAAAATTTCCATACCTAAACTCTTTAAATAGATTCCTTTTCTCATTCATTTCTCAAGCTTTTAATAGCCAAAAAATTCCTTGCCAATTATCTTCCCAAAACACAAAATTTACTAAAGCTCTTTTCTCTCTTTTGAAAGTTATAAAGAATTCACATTGAATTCTTGATTAACTTTGAGCTAAACCTTCATCCTTTTCATTTTTATCCATCAAATTCAGTAGATCAGGCTTGGGATTGGATCAATTTGAAGATTGTTCTTGGTAATTCACTCTCTTCCATGGTTATACATTCATCGCCATCATTCAAGATGTAGATCCTTGATGCTTTTGGTTGTTGATCCTTTGGATCATAAATTGTTGTTTGATTGCAGGGATTTCACTGTTTTTAACTTTAAACTTCATGCTAATTCAGTTCATGATCATAAGGTGTTTAAAAAAATGTTTTGAAAGAAGGATCATGCTGAATTTTGGGCATTTTTTGCTACTACGCATAGAGTAACCGGTTACCCTTCTGGTAGTAACCGGTTACCAGTGTTAATTTTGCCCAGTAACTATTTTTTTAAACTAGTAGTTCGTGGTACAAATAATGAAAAGGGTTGGTTTTAATCTCGCATTTCACGTTGTGGGTACGTAGACATGAGGTGGTAAACCTCTCCAAACACATAAACATTAAAAATTAATTCTTCTCTCATCCCTCCACCCTCATTTCCAAACAATTTTCAAACCAAAAGCAATAAATTTTTCAAAGGGCTCCCGTGGAGTACCACATACCTTTTGGGTGCGTAAAACCTTCCCATTTTGTAACCTATCCCCTTACCTGTTTCTCTACTTGTTTCTTTAGCTTTTTTGCTTTTAGATTCATTAGGATTTATTCTCTCTTTTTTCCTTTTCCACTTGGAATAAAATAAAAGCATGGTGGCGACTCTGTTTACTTTTAGTTAAGTTAACTAATAGCTTACACTCATGATTTTACTGCTACAGAAAAGTGGTGATTCTGCTGGGGAATAGTTTCTAAGTGGATTCAGCCTACTTTGATTTATTTATTGTTTTTGTTTGATTTGTTTGTTATTGTTTGTTCCTTTTCAGTTTTGGTGATCCTCTGTGAGTGAGATAGATTCTATACCCGGATCTGAGTGAACTTATGATAGGACGACGATCTTTGAAGTGATACGCGATGGAGTAGTCCAAAGCGATATCAATTTGATAATCTCCACTCAGTTAGGCTCTCTCGGATTACTGATGTCATGATGAGTAGTCATACCATGGCATTACTTTTCCGACCTGGAGCTGATCATATTGAGGACCGTAGAACCCTTAACCCATCCAAGCTAATTTAGGAATGTAGTGCGGAAGCTATCCAAGTGTAGACCTGAGGTGGTTGTCACGCGATAATGCACTCGGACGAGGTCCTCTTGAGGAAATTATCGGTTAGGGAGTAGTCCAACGTACCAATAATATCCAAAGAATGGATGCTAACTTCGGGCACCTCTATTAGAACCCTTTTGGTTTTCTGCAGGTACAATGAAGACAAAACATTAGTACATACCTTTGTGGGTGGTATTATTATACCTTGACTTCATTCTCGTGACTCGGAACCTAGACCCGTGTGCTTTGTGTGATCTTGTTTATGGTTGTTGCATCCATGCATTCATGTATCATAAACATCATTGCAATAGTTTTCAAGGAAAACAACTCGAATTATTTCAAATATGGACAAGGCAAATGTACTTTTTGTGAAAGATTTAAATAAAAATTTTTATGCTCGTGCTCTCTATGTTTCACATGTTTGCAATAATCGAGTCAATTCCTTGAAAACGAAAAGTAAAAAAAAGAATTGCATTCATCATTTGCATATATGCATTTCCTTAAACAAAATCTCATTTATCGTTCCATCTTAATATCAGTTGGTTGATTTCTTAACATTTTGTACCAGATTCTAAGTGGTTACTAAGGGATAATAGAGAGGACGGGGAATGTTGATCTCATATCAAGTTTTAAGGTGATGACCAATCTGATGTATGACTCTCCTCCGGACAAAATTGTTCCACAATTGGATGTTCCTATTCAGTCTCAATATTTGTGAGGTAGCATAGTTGCTCAATTTGATGAAGGGGATTTCCGATTTCTGATGAATATGCCAAATCCTCAAAGTGTCCATCCTGTGTCAAAGGTGATTGATCCTAGATTTGTGGAACTCGAGAAAGGATGTTGTGATTTGGACGAACAATTGAAAGCGATGATATCTGGCCTTAAGGCACATGACTTAAGTTTGGTACCAAACGTGGTTTTTCCTCTGAAGTTCAAGATACCTTGCTTTGAAATATACAAGGGTGTTAGTTGTCCAAAGTATCATTTTACAATGTTTTTTCGGAAGATGGACGTTCAAGTCAAAGATGATAAGCTGATGATTCACTGCTTTCAAGAAAGTTTATATGGAGGATCCTTGATGTGGTATATGAAACTCAAAAGGAAACATATTCAGTCTTGGGAAGACCTAGCTGCTACTTTTATGAAACAGTACAAGTACAATGTTAATATGGAGCCAGACCGTGATCAACTCCGGGCCATGTCCCAAAAAAACAAAGAAAACTTTAAAAGGTATATACAGAGATGGTGCAGGTTTGCCGCCCAAGTCAATCCTTTGATAGAAGAAAAGGAGATGACCAAGATCTTTTTGGAAACTCTTAGTCCTTTTTATTATGAGAAGATGGTTGTTAGTGCACCCACTGACTTTGTTGAAATGGTGAACATGGGAATGAGACTAGATGAGGGTGTTCGTGAAGGATGGTTAACCAAATAAGGAAGTTCTTCTAGATTTCATAAAAAGAAATATGGCAAAGCCAATTCTATGTCTCAAGAAAAGTATAGGAGAAATAATCAACGTCATCAGCAAGTGGCGTCAGTAACTCCGATTGCTAAGCAAAACAATGTTCAAGAGAAAGCACAATTTAATCCAATCCCAATTACTTACAGTCAATTGTGGTCTTATTTTGCTCGAAACTCGGTAATGACGCCCAGAAAGACCAGAGCAATGAGATCTCATCCTCCTTGGTACAACCCAGATACCAGTTGTGAATTTCATGATGGAGTAATTGGACATCCAATTGAGGAATGCAAGGTTTTCCAAGAACAAATTCAAGATATGATTGACAATGAGATATTAACCTTTGAAAGAGAAATCCCATTTGTGAATGAAGCGCCTTTATCCTGAAGAATTAAGAAGGTCGAAGATATGCCTATAGTCAGGAGCTCAGACTGGGACAATTTGCTCAGATTTTTAATTCATTTGTTGCAACTTTATTTGTAATCTTTCATGATTATTAATTCTTTGTTTGCATGTAAGAACTTGTTTGTTATGAATATTAATCATAATGTGATGTGTATGTTTATCTTGAAGTGATCCATTCGCTTTCGCTCGTTTAATTTATTTTCTGCATTACAATACCAACTTCTTGTCTAAACTCTTGGAGGAGGAGGATGAAGTAAAAACACAAATTTTTTGGTTGTGTGCTTTTGAATAAGACCCTGCTGATGATGTAAGGCATTGTTTCAAATTCCCAAACACTGGAGATATAAGGAAGATAATCCCATGATTAACCCCTTTGAGCTTTGAAGTAGGATTTTCTTTTCTAAATCAAAAAAACCTCACATTTAACCTTGGGGTAAGGTAGTCCTCAGTTAATTTGACCAAGTATCCAAATTTCAAAAGGAGTTTGTACCTAAGGAAACCAAAATGGTTATCCCTCATCCACGAAGGAAGGAGACAGTCACAACCTTTTAAAACAAAGTTAAGTAAACAAATGTCACATGATTTGTTCAAAAAAAGGATAGAAAGAAAAAGAAAAGTAAAAGCTTGCTAAGTCGGAAAAAAATTTAAATACAAATAACTTAGGAAAAAATTGGAGCATCCCGATGGACATCAAAAGTTCAAAAAAAATTGTCCAGGTAAAAGTTAGGGAAAATAAAAGAATGAGAATCACGAAAAGCAAAAAGAAAGGATTACAAAGAAAAATCCTCATCAATAGAACAAATTTGTGTGACTACCAAGTCAAAAGATGACAGGGTGACTGTTATTCCTTGAAAATCCTCAATGGATCTTAAAATGTCAACTTCATGGGTTCTTAAACTATTAGTTTAATCCTTTTGAGATATGAATATTTGTGTTGAATTAGTTGAATATAGGACTGAAGGACATCACAGAGATTGGGTGGGTACAAATAAATTTTTGAGCCTAAAAATCCTTTTTTTCCGAAAACCGTGAACCTGGCCAAGTTATAAGTTATAACCCTCAAAAGAAGCAATTGAAGTAGGGTTTATTTTGAAAGCGTGCTTCAACGAGATATCGTTCCCGACTCCCATGAGTTGTGCTAAAAGATCTTTGTTGGTATTGCATATGCATTCAAAAATCAATGTCGTATCTAAACTAGTGATTCTTTCACAAGGTTTTGCGACATCTTTCCAATAAAAGCTTCAAGAATAAACATTGTGTTGCATTAAAATAATTATTCTCATAATTAACATTTTCTGCTTGCATACATTTGTTTGACATCTTGAAAGCTTACATGTGATCATCAGTGATGAGTTTTATCTTTTGAGGTTTGAAACTCTAATGAGTGATTGGCAAGTTATCTCAAGAATAACCATATCCAGGGGCATGTTTCCTGAAGACTTTGTTGAGTATGAGCAAGTTTGTTTTCCTAGTTGATGATTTCACCTGGGGCAAAGTTTGAGGACTTCGTTGATCAAAGAATGTGCCAAGTTCAGTCAATCAGGGGCAGTTACGTCGAGATTCGACGAATCTCTCTAAGAGTTTGAAGACTAAGGTAATTTATTTTAAGTCCTTATGGTACAAAGTTTCCTCTTGGTGTAAAATCCTTTGTAGACCATGAAGTCTGGTGAAAAAGTGATGAATTGTGGACTCAATGTTATCCTAAGCAGATTTTTATTCTGAGGAAGTAATTTGTTTTCCCCCATATAGTTGATAATCAGATGTTAGTCCTTGCAACATTGTTAATCTCTCTAGACTATGAAACTTATATTGAAAGTGGATTTATTTTACACATATACTTTGTCTCCCCAAGAAGAATTTGTTGAAGGTTCCCTATTGAGGACGAACTTTATACCTCGATAGCAGGTGAGTTCTCAGTTAACCTCGGCATAAGGTATTTTCTCTCCAAGAATCTCGGCAGTAGATACGTTGGATGATTTCTAAGAAATATTACGATAAACCTCAGTATAAGGTAGTTATATTTTATTTGATCAACCTCGGTAGAAGGTGTTTCCTCTCGTTTACTGGTAAGTCTCGACAGAAGATTTCCAGTTAACCTGGTCAGAAGAATTTTATCTCCAAGAATCTCAGCATTAGATTTCTCGAATGATTTCAAAAGAAGAATCCCATAGTTGACCTCAATAGAGGAAGTTTATTTGTAGATTCTCTGGTTAATCTTGGTAGTAGATATCCAGCAGACTTCAAAATAAGATGTTTTCTTTTCAGAATCTCGGCAGTAGATTTCATAGCTAGTCTCAACAGTAGACTTTTCTAGTTGATATCTTTTGAAATTCCCACAGTGTACCTCGGCGGTAGGTTCTCCGATTGGAATTTGTTAGAAGATTTTGTCTAAATTATTCTCTTGATTTACCTTAAGTGGTTACTTTAAATGGTATTTGGCTCTATTTAGGAATAAAGAAAGAATATCAACAGTGATTCCCAAGGATGGTAAAGTCTCGATGTGTGTAACTTGCCTCTCCCAAAACAGGGTTTGATCCGATCGTTGCTCTATGGAATTCCTAAATAGTCCTGGCATGTTGATCTTAATGATGTTTTGCTCCCTAACAGCAAGTAGGAGCAAGGATTGTTTGCTGCGTGAACATTCCCAATTCGAGTTCTAATTTTTTCCCCATAAAAGTTGTTAAAAGTGATATTCCTATCACATGAGTATCCCCAACTGAGTTTTCGATCTCTTCCTCAACAGATTATCTTTGACTTGAGAAGCAATGTTTATGTAGGGAATCCTCAGCCAGGTCTTTGTTCCTCAGCTTGAGTTGGTTATATCCCCTAGCAGAAGTATTGATATAACAGTCAGTTTAGAGGTTTTCTTTTACCTGGTGGTAGGTATTGATTTAAAATCCCTCGCAACTGTGTTTTTGGATATGATGTTAACTTCTGGTATCCCCACGGGGGTCGGCAAGTTCGAACTTTTCCAGTGATGAATGATCTCCACAGATCTTTCTCTCAGTTCCCCAATATATCTGCATGTGATGGTGTCCAGTAGGTTTATATGTAATCCTCAACAAGTCTTACACCCTTTTCCCAAGCAGAGTAAGTGCGGTGTGTTAATTGTCCCTTGCAGAGACTGATGTTTATTGAAAGACATGTTTGGAGCCTATTTCTCAGCAAGATTTTTCTTTGACCCTAGCAAGTATTGTGGATGCTTTTCCCTATCCTCGACAGATTATTACCTTTCCTTAGCATTGTGGTATGCCTTTGCAGAGTTGATATTTGATGTTTGACACTCCAATAGGCTATGCTTTATTTGCACCACTGGTAGATTTTCATTTGTTTTCCAACAGAGTTGTGAAGATATTTGTCCCCATCAGATTTTAATAGGGACACTTCCCTCTTTTCCCCAAAGAGTGTGGAAGATTGTGTTGTTGATGTATCTCTGACATGTTATCCTCTCATAGTGGAATTATCGATGGTATCCTTCATGGATTGTTGAAGATTACTTTGTGGATTGGATCCCTAGCAGTATTTCCTCAGTATGAGTTGAGCCTTGTAGTAGGATTTTATTCCCTTGATGGCTTTTGATTTACCCCGCAGGATTTCAAGTTGAATTTCCAGCATGTTTCCCAGCATTGTTGCTTTAGGATTAGCCGAGTATCCGATTGTTGTGTTTATGTCACCTGTTGCTTATCTTTATATTTGTTTTTTCAACATATTTATACGCATATTCATGCATTCGCTTTATGCATAGCATCATATGTTTCCATTCTTGCATTGTTTGATATATCATTGCTCCCCGCTCTTTGGTGTGAATTTTCCCCACAGAGTGTGTGTGTTGTCTTCCCTCAAGTTTAGAGTGTTGACCTTTAAGCAGAAAATGTTTTTACTTTCTAAATTCCCCACTGAGTTTGTTCCTCGTGGATGATTTTGATTCAGTTTCCTCCCCAACTTATTATCTGGATGGAACTTTCCCTAGTTTTGATATTTCCTTCTCGGGATGAGTCTTATATGACCATTTCTCTCCAATTTGTTATTGGATTGAACATTGGTCCCTTTTGTCTATTTCCTACCAAATACACTGGTAGTTGAGTCTATTTCCTACCAAATACACTGGTAGTTTCCTACCAAATACACCGATAGTTAAGCATATTTCCTACCAAATACACCGGTAGTTAAACCCATATCCTACCAAATACACTGGTATTTGAGTCCATTTTCTACCCAGTACACCAGTAGTAGATAATATCATGTATTTTTGGTTTGTCTGCTTAGTACACAGGTAGCCAGTAATTTTATCCCTGATCTCTTTGCCTCTCTCTACCCAGTAAACATGTAGTAGATGATATATTTTTGTTGGTTTGCCCACCCAATAAATGGGTAGTAGATGATATTTTCCCAATTTAGTATTCCTCCATCTATTGGACTCGAATACTTTGTTTGGTTGATGTTTTCCCGGCGGAGACTTACTCTTCCCTGTTGAACCTTATCCCAGTGGTGTTACACAATCTTTTCCCCAAGTGGAGTCAGCTATCTAGTGATTTATTTTCCTGGTAAACTCTCTTGTTGTCTGTTGTTTTTCCCAACGCGATTTTCTGTCGTGTCCCAAAGTTTTTTCTTTTCTCTGGTGATCGTTTTCTCCCCCACAGAGATCTTGGGTTTGCATATCATATCATATCATATCATGGTATCTTAGGGCCAAAAATTGGGTTTTCTATATTTAAGTCTCTCCCATCTTGTAGAAACGAAGATGTCAATCTTCATATCTCCATATTGAAGAAACTTAAATAAGGGCAGCTGTAACACCCTAATTTTTGACCTAAGATTTCTTTGCATTTCATCTGCATCTTACATACAAACAAGATCGCACGGGTTTCTCGGTTCTTCTCGGGTGTAGGTTTATGCCTCACAGGAGATCACCATTGCTTTTAAGTGTTGTTATTTGTTTATGTTTACTAACCATTAATTAAAATCCAAAAAATATTTTGTTTTTTTTTATTAACATTTTCAGGGGAAGAGCAGGTGAAAAAGCCAAAAAAATAGAAGTCCCGCAGCTCGTATGAATTTCACAAATAAAAACTCGAAGTTGATCCGCAACCAATTTCAAATTTATTTGGTCAAGGATTTCCCAAGTTTTAATTGATTTATTCCAGGAATTTCAAGGTTCATGTGTTTATTTCCATGCCTTCTTCGACGCGCAAAAGAATCAAGCCGGAGCCACAACAATGCAAAAGAAAACAAAATTTTCAAATTTTGCACTAAGTAACCGGTTACTACCCTGGGAGTAACCGGTTACCAACGCACAAATTTGAAAATTTTGGCAACAATTTTAAATATTCAATTTTGGCACCAATTTCATTTTTGATCACACTTGGAATATTCTAGACCATCTCCATTTAATTCTCATACATCATTAAAATTAATTCCCACAATAAACCCTCACTAATCACCACTCTTTTATAATTCCCTCATAATTTTGAATTTCCAAAGCAAGCTCCATTCCACCAAATTTCCATACTTAAACTCTTTAAATAGAGGTCTTTTCTCTTTCATTTCTCAAGCTTTTGATAGCCAAAAAATCCCATGCAAATTATCTTACCAAACCACAAAATTCACTAAATCTCTTTTCTCTCTTTTGAAAGTTATCAAGAATTCACATTGAATTCTTGATTAACTTTGAGCTAAACCTTCATCCTTTTTCATTTTTATCCATCAAATTCAGTAGATCAAGCTTGGTATTGGATCAATTTGAAGATTGTTCTTGGTAATTCACCTTCTTCCATGGTTATATGTTCATCACCATCATTCAAGATGTAAATCCTTGATGCTTTTGGTTGTTGATCTTTTGGATCATAAATTGTTGTTTGATTGCAGGGATTTCATTGTTTTTAACTTTGAAATTCGTGCCAATTTAGTTCATGATCATAAGGTATTTGGTAAATGTTTTGAAAGAAGGATCATGCTGAATTTTGCTACTACGCACAGAGTAACCGGTTACCAGTGTTAATTTTGCCCAGAAACTGTTTTTTTAATTAGTAATCGGTTACCACTCTGGTAGTAACCGGTTACTCTGGAACATAATTGAATTTTTGGCTTATTTTGGGGCTATTTTTGGTTCCTTTTCCTCCTCTTCTCCTCTCTTCTTATTTTTACCTTGGGAGACATTTTTGGGACTGATTTCTCTTTAATTTCAATGAACTTTGGATGTAGATTAAAGTGGTTAATATTCATTAGTCTAAATCTACCTCTAAGTGAATTATTTAATTCACTTTAGGTACTTTGCATTAGTGAGATATTTTCATACTTGAATCCATCAAGATGGGTGATTGAACTTAAAGATGAAAAAATACCATAAGTGTAACTCAATTTGGTATTCATCTTTATTTTTGTGCGGCATTACGTTCGGATTCCGATTTACATATTATTTATCTTGCATGTATTAGCACTAACATTATTAACCTTAATTGGTTTTGGCCGGCCTCATTTGTAGGGTAATTACTCAGTAAATTACTCAGCGATTGCTTAACATAGACCTAAATGTGTCCCGAATTCGGAATAAAAATCCAATTAGATACTTGCACTTTCATGGACCAAACCTCGTGTTGGTCGCGTAATCCCAAAGTGGTTAATCTTTTTGTGTTAAAATCCACAACTTTTGAAGTTTGATGCGTAGTTGCTTTGGGTATCCCAATCTTCTTTCAAACTTCATTGAATTTGGATCTAATCGCCTTGATTAATCACTATAGTGTAAGATATTAAGCAGAATCGGTTGTCTTTTCGGTTTTGGCATTAAATGCCTTGTTACTCTCTTTGGTTGTGGATGATTAAGTTCATCATACCAATATTATGTACATATTATTATTACTATTACTATACTAACATTTTAATTTCCTTCTCGCTCCTTTATCTCCTTTATTTTTATTATGCTTTATTATGTTTTATCATTAATTATTATGTTTATATTCTTGCTATTATATTGTTATGTTAATTTTTCTTTTGTCCACTTGGACACAAAAATATTAATAAAGGCTTAAATCATAAAAAAAACTTAATTCTTCCCATCTTTGACTATTGGTTACTAGCCTGTTCTTTGGAGTGATTTTACTTATGGACAACCTTTAAAGTATTGATGGAACTTTTGGACTTAGAATTAGGACCTCTTATCCCTTTGCATGGAGTGTTAATCGTTGAAGACTTGCCTTTATTTGGCATTGGCTTTTAGCATGATTAAGGATGGAATTCTTATTAATATTTTGAAGTGGCTTCATTTCGCTTAGATCATTATTTTCCCCAGTTTTTATTTTGTGTACTAGGTTAGCCTCTTCATCACTTCTCCCTTCTTCAATTTTCAAAACTTATTTCTTTTTCAAAGGATTTTCACTTTCAAAACCATCACCTCTTTAATAAATAAAACCTTGACTTTTGTCAAGTGGATTTTACTACTTCTTTTCTTTAAAAAAATCAATGAACTTAATCATCTTGACTTTAATTCAAAAATAAAAAGAACCAAACTCATTCAAGTTGATTTGTGCCTTTGTGCACCTTTGTTTGTTTTCTTTACAAGTGTAGACTATGAGTCATTATTCTTTAGTCGGGTGCAAGTCTCTCAATCTCCATGGTTGTAGTTTGATGTAATTGAGTCTCTTGCCATTCGTGGGGGTTTAGTGGCATACTCGTCGATTTTATCCAAGTTGGCTCCCTCCCCATGATGATGTATGAGTCCATGCCTTCATTCTCATGGTAGAATTTTTAGGCTATCCACTTAAAAATGACAAATTCTCTTCACTTAATAAATTCATTCAAAACAACCCTTTTCATTATTTGTACCACGAACTTTGATCTCGCATTGCACGTTGTGGGTACGTAGGCATGAGGTGGTAAACCTCTCCAAACACAAAATCATTAAAAATTAATTCTCCTTTCATCCCTCCACCCTCATTTCCAAACAATTTTCAAACCAAAAGCAATAAATTTTCAAAGGGCTCCTGTGGAGTACCATGAACATTTTGGGTGCATAAAACCTTCCCATTTTGTAACCTCCCCTTACATATTTCTCTGCTTGTTTCTTTAGCTATTTTGCTTTTAGATTCATTATGATATATTAGCTCTTTTTTCCTTTTCCACTTGAAATAAAATAAAAGAGCGGTGACGACTCTGTTTACTTTGAGTTAAGTGAACTAATAGCTTACACTCATGATTTTACCGCTACAAGTGCCTAATTACACTGCAACTTGACCAAGGAGCGCCTTTTCCTTTCTTTCACTCTTACTTTATAAATGAGTTATTTTCATTGAGGACAATGTATGTCTTAAGTGTGGGGGAGGGAACCTTTTGATTTTGTTTGTTTCTTTTCTTGAATTAAAAAAAATTGAATTTGCATGCTTTCTTGTTGGTTATTTTGCTAAAACTGTGAGTATTCTCTTTGTTCTTTGTCGAAAGACTTGTGATATAATGTGATTGGTTCTTTTTGTGCATTTTTAGTATATATGTTTGACTAAACTCTAATTTGTACACCACTAGTGATAGATCACAAACCCTTGTGAGAACTTTGAGCTTAATAATGGATAACACATAAAAAAATCCATCATTTTCTTGTGTGATTTTATTCATGTTTGTTAGTCTCTAAAACTTGCATTGACTCTTGTTGAAGCTTTTTGTTTAGTTGTGTGCACATTGAAATGATAAAGGCATATTGTTTTGCTTTATTTTTAGCCAGTTAGCCAAAAAGCCAACCTTGATAATATTACCTCTTGTTTTGAAACCCCTTTGAGCCTACTATCCTTTTTTGTGTTTTAAATTTGTTACAAGCCGAAAAGTGAAAAACAATGCTATCACCCTAATCAAATGGTTGAAGGAGTTTTGTATAAAGTTGTGTGGGGTTGAACGGTGTTATGATGTTGGCAAAAAAGAAAAAAAATGAAAAATAATTATAAAAAAAATAGAGAAGGATTTCATTACATAGTCCTTCCGGAAAAAAAGGAAAAAAAAAAGAGAGAAAGGCAAATAAGTTGTGAGGTTGTTGTTTGAAAGTAATTGATGTATCATGTAGCAACCCTCACAATTCTTACAATTTTCTTTTAACTCTTTGAACTTTAGCCTAGTACCCCCTTAGGATGTATCTCACCCTGACCTTGGCCAAGTTACAACCATAATAAAAGTCCTTTTGATCTTTGTGTGCAATGTATTTCATTGGTGAATGTTAGAGTCTTTTCAAGCTAATGGTAATACTAAATTTCATGTTGTGATTTGAGTGTAAACACTAACCTAAACACTTGAGAGTTGAGTGCACACGTCACACATCATGCTCAACACGTGTCATCTCTTCACAACAAGAAACAACCTCTGATATGTCACCACTATGATAAATATAGACATACAATACCTTATTGTTTTGAATGGCTTAAGTTAAAGATTAAAGGATGCAAGAAAGTACATTCTAAGAAGAAGTGGAAATCCAATGCTACATCAACTGGCTCCATAGCTCACACAAAACACATAAGTTCCTCAAGTAAAGGTTGGTACTTTAATAGTTAAAGTACTGGACACATGGCTAAAGATAAGACATCACATGGAAATAAAGCAAAAGGAAGAATCAAGGGCTCATAGAAATTGGTTAATCCCGATGAAGAAGATATTATACTGAGAAAAACCTTATCTACCAATATGAACCAACTGTGTGATCAAAAGTGGAATATGAACTTCAATAAGCTTGGACATTTTGTCAACAATAAAGGTAAAAAAAAGTTCTTATGAAGAAGGCCATATATGAGAAAAGCTCCAATGGTTTGCAAGACCTCAAGATTGATAAAATCATTATGCATAAAGAAGAAAGAACAACAAAGATGTCTCAACATCTTTCTCAGAAGTCTGAATTATCTCATGAGGATTGGGTCATTAAAGAGAAGGCTGATTGATGGTTAGGCTGAATGTCCTCCCAATTTTGAACAATCTACAATGGTTCAGAAGAAGAAGCTAAAGAAGAATAGTGGATATGTCATAATTCGTTCTCAAGTGTTTGGATGTGTGAATAACCAACAACATGATATGATATTTGGTGAAGCAAAAGTTGGTGTGTTGAAGTCCAATCACGAGGTGTATGTATATGATAAATCTGCTCTAGCTACCAGTGGAAGTATGAGTGAGGTTCCACTCAGGTTTGTACCTTTGAGAAATCATCATGACATTCTAATGTCTTTTAGATAAGACTTTCAGGAAACAAGATTGAGTAGTCCATATGGCAATAAGGATGCGTCAGATATTCTGTCTAACATATTGACAAAATCTTAAGTGCATAAGGAGAATGATGATCAAGTTCATTAAGATGTTGAGGTTGATGCAACTAGAGTTAAAGATGGTGGTATAGATAACCATGATCGGACTCTGAATGAAGAAATGATAAGCAAGAATGATAACATTCTTCTGGTATGTACTTCAAAGAGCAATGAACATAAATTGACTACTATAAAGAATAGGTTTGTCCATATTGAAGAGAATTTTAATGTGTAACAAGTTGTTGCTGTCAAATCAAGAAACTCTATGATATTTGTTGACGATTATGTGAGTATCAATGATTCCTTATGGGTCTTGGAACCATCAGATTAAGTCAAATATTGTCAATTTTTCTAAAGTTCAAACTATATCAAATGGATCTGCATAACACCTCTCTCCATAAGTACTTAAATGAGGAAGTTGTAGAACTCCTTTTTGCCAACATAATGCGGAACATCATGGAGAATAATTTGATCGAATTGGGTAAACAAATTTTTTGTGTACTAATCTTTTATCTTTTTATTACTTGTTGTGAATTTGCTTACCATGTTTGTCTGTTTAATTTTTGCTCCAAGACATTTAAATTGATTATCTTTTTTACAATGATAAGACCTTTGTATAGTTAAATCTTTCAATTTTACGATAAAATTGACGGAAAAAAAATATATTTGATAATGATGAACATGAAGTACACGTTATTGTAAAAAAAAAAATACAGAAAGTACTCCTTAATGATTTATAAGTAAAAAATACTCAAATTTTTCTTGTAACAAATTAAAAAAACATCAATTTTATTTCATTTACGTATTTTTTCTTTAAAATTTATCTTTTTTAAAATAAAAGAAAATGAAAATTATATTTAATTTGGCTTGCTCTCGTTTTTTTTTATAAAAAACCACTAATCAAAATAGTTTTTAATCTTTTGCATGAAACATACTTCAAAAAGGAAAAAAAAAATTGAACTTTCTTAATAACGTTAAATATTATTTTATTTTTTCAAAATATTACCTTTTTTGTTTATAAATCCAAACGGAGTAGTACAATCAAAATAATTAACTAAAAAATATTTTAAAATATGTGTTTACACTTTACACCCCATTTTATAATAAGTGTACCATTTTAAAATTTGTTCCATCTCAAAATAATCATCACTTAATAATAATAAATATAACAATTATGAATTATCATCATTTTTCCAATAATATATTCTTATTTATCAAATTTTACCCATTTAATTACTCAATTAACTACATTAATAATTAATAATACATTAATAATTAATAATCGTGTTTTAGTAAATAATTCTTTTTTGTAAAATAATATTAAGGTTTAACTATGTTTTTGGTCCCTATAAATATCTCAATTTTCATTTTTAGTTAAAAATAAGTATTATATTTTAATTTCGGTTGTTTTCTAAAATTTTAAGAACTATTTAATTACCCTTAAACTTTTAAATTTTTGAATAATTTTTTTCATCCATATTTAGAATACTATAAAATATTTATTTACTAAATTTTAGAATTTTTTAAAATGAGAAGAATTAAATATGAATATTTTAAATTTCAATGATAAAAGTAAAGAAAATCTCGATTTAGAAATCGAATTTTGAATTTTTTTTTTCAGGAAACTTTTTATAACATTCTAAAAATGTCTGCAAAATAATCATTTAAAAATATACATTGATTTAACAGGAGGAACTAAAACTACGTGCATAATAATTTTGTTAATAATTTTATAAGGATTAAAATATATTATTTTTTTAACAGAGACTAAAAAGTAAAATTAAGATATTTATAGAGACTAAAAACATATTTAATCCTAATATTAATTATTAATAATAAATAATTGAATAAAACATTTTCAATTTCCGTACATATAACACGAGTAAATAATTTTTTTGGTAACGTCAATCACCACTAAACCAATTAACGATTGTAATATAATAAATAATATTAATAATATTAGTTCCATCATAAAAATCTATCAATTAATCCTCTCTTATTGAACCACCTACAATTCAAATGTCACATTTAATATGAGATTGAAAAGGTATTTCCATACGTACATTAAAAGATTAATGTGTCTCAAATATTCAATCATCAAAATAATTGTAAACATAAATGATTGAAGTTGATTTAACTAATAAATTTAATTCATATATGAATGATATAAAAAAGTTTCACACTAATTTTCATAGTAACTAACTTTGATATTTACAAATTGACTTTGACAAAAGCAGTTATATATTTTAGCGAGTTAAAAAAAACGTGGGCTAATTAAATTCAAGACCTAATAATTATCATTATTAAATTAATTCTTCATCATCATAAATAAAATAAAAAAATCGAAGCAGAAAGGAAAAAAAAAAGAAAAAAGAAAGAGACGTTTGTTTTTCTCCACACAACGATTCTTGCTGGCACCATCGTTCCCATTGTTATCACAAAATCACAACAGATTCATTTCCGTTTTTCCCATTTTACCCTCTCCACAAAATCCGCTTCTGCTGCTATGTCATGTGGCGGTGCTGCTAACCCTCTCTTTCTCTTACGTGCACACGCGTAGATATATAGATATACATATAGATACAGAGATCTCTTCTTCTCTCTGTGATAGTACAAAACCTTGTTTTCTTCCTTCAACGATTTCGTTCCATGGCGGGATTTGGTGGCGGCCATTGCTTCCCGTATCCTCTCTCCGCTGTCATTCCGGTGCTTGCTCTCGTTCATGTGTTTCTTGCTTTCATTGCCTCTATTCAGGTATTTTTAGGCATTTTCGGAGTGGTTTTTTGTTATTGATTTAGGTTTTTGTTTTTGGTTAATTGCTGGGAGAATGATGGATTAAGAACTAGGGATATGAAAACGTGGAGGATTGTTTGAATGAATTATGATTTTGTATCATGCATTTTTGTAGATTTTGACTTATTCTTTGTGATTATCAAATTCAATCACTTAATGTTTGTGTTAGTTTGTTGTTTATGTTAATTGTGTTTTTCATGCCTATATGATTGAAATTATTTAATTAGTGAAATTAATTTCTAATAAATTTTTGATTGGACTGTTATAATCCTATTTCAGTATGTAATTATGAGTATGAAAAAAGTGTGTTATGTTGAATGAGTAGTGGTTTGTGTTGTTGGCATGGCGAAATTGTGAAGCATGGTTCTGTTTTTATGGATAATTAACTCAATCTTAATTTTACCTCGTTACTTCAATTGAACAACTTGATTTTCATTCAGTTCAAACTAAGTGTTTGAGATGGTAATTCATAACATTAAATTTGAGAAACTGAGATTTGACCTCCTTGTACTGTGAGATTTTTTATTTTACTCATTGTCAGTTTTTTCTTTTTCATTTATGTACTCCAGCTGCTGAGGATTCACTTGAGAAGTTCAGAGCATGGTTGGACTCGGCAAAAAGTAAGTGCATTTTCCAAGCAACTATTATTCGGATTGCTACTCTGATTTGATCTTTTATAAATGGATGAACTTGTTTAGTTTGTAAATGTAATAATAACTAATAAGTGATTTGTGACTGGCCACTACATACTGATTAATACTGTAGTCTCCCACTGCAGATAATTGTGCATTGGAATTATGTCTTTGCTATGCTATACCAATTATCAGGATTTGAGAGCCTTTTCAACTCAACATTCATTTTAAAAACAGGATATAAATCATTTGTCTTGTGTGTTTATAGTAAAAAGCTGGAAGAATATGCTTTTTTTTGTCCTATTTAAGTAACTATCTGTTTGTTACTTTATAGACGGTAATATCATCCATCTTTACTCTAGATTTCCCAGACCCTTTTTTCTCCATTTGCTACCTATCCTTTCTAAATTTTGTTGGGGGTGTAGGGTGTTGCATGTTCGTTTGTATCTTAAATGGTCAATCTATGGAACAAACTATAGTCACATTGTAATGTTTATGTGTCTACAAAAGTTATTTTCACTGCTGGCCTTGTAATAAGAATGGGTAGACATGCGCTAACATATATGTAGCTGGGATTTGGAAATTGCACTTGGGAATGTGCTACTTCTAGTAATTATTCTTTGAGCTTTTATGAGTATATGATTTTTCTATTGGTATTTTGTTTTCTTGTCACTCATTACTCTAGGTTTATTACTTGCTACTGTTAAATTTATTAGATCCTCATGAAATGTAAATATAATGAGTTGCAGGTGTTTCATCTATTGATTGGCTCTTCTAACTCGGGTTAGTTGTATTTACTTTGAATGTTCAAATCTATTTTATAGTGATTAGCACGCTGGAAACTATATATTTTAGGTCACAATTACTAATTTGTTATCGTTTCCTTTTTTTAATGGTTTGATTGAGTCTTTTATTATTTCATATTTTGCAACAATATGTGAGGCCATCCTGATATTTTATCTATTAATTTATTGTATATATAATTAATATTGTTATATAATTAATAAATTGGATTTAGATAGGATTTGTTCACAACTGTGCCATAACGCTCTAGAATTACTAACTTCCCACCGTTGGTGCCAATGGTTGGCAAGGCACGTCCTTCTAGTGCTTCCACTGCAAACTGCAACTTTCTTTCATCCTTTCCCTTTATTTCTAAATGCTAAACAACTTGAATCAACCATTAATATGCATCATCTGCTTGTAAGAATGGGATTCGGAGATGTTCCTCTTTGAGTTGTCTCTTTAAACTTGCAACCTCTTTCCCCAATTTTCCAAGAGTGTGCTTCTTAACTTAGTTCTTTTTAAACCTGGAACAGCTCTTTAATCCTTCAGCAGACACTCTTTGAAATTGGGTTGGGCTCAACCCTTACAAAACCGGTTTGAAAGTGAGAATGTCTTCCATTTATAAAACTTGTTTTAAAGTCATATCTCTTCCAATGCGCGACTCTTAACATACTCTATCCAAACCAAAACCCTTGAATACAGCTACAAACTTGCAAAACTTCTAGAGTATGAACTTCCATACACCCAAATGCCTCAATTCTCTCTCACAAATGAGAAGTTTGATGCCCCTTCCAACCTGTTCTCATATGTATAGGCAACGGTACTTATTTTTTATATTTATCCCAACCAAACTAAGCAACTAACTAGCAAACACCTAGCATATTTCTTACTAATGCTTCTTTATCATCATAATATAAACTAGGTAAGTCTGACTTTTGAAAATCTGATGCTCTGCTATGTCTGATATCACGTGTGGATTGCCTGCTTATCCAATTCTTCTATGTAGAAATACAACTCATTAATAACTACATGATACAGTTATTATCCAATGTGTGAAATGGTTCTGTTTTAGTTACTTATCACAAAATACATCAGCAATAATAATAATAATAATAATAATAATAATAATAATAAATTTTGCCCATCTACCTTGATTTCTCTTTGTCATCCGAACTTTTTAATTTCAAATTTCAGGTTACTTCATTTATTTGGCATTGATACTTCTTACTTCTTGCAAGGGATGGACATATTGGTCACACTCTTTTGGTTTCATTTTTATGGGTATGCATCTGTTATGTATTATCTAGACACCAGTGATAAGCTTTTATTGTTGGTTAAAATATTTAAACTGGTGAAAATTGTTTTGCAGCACTCCCCAAAGTACTTTTTTTCGCAGCGTTTCTTCTTCTTTTATCCTTCTGGTATGTTACTTTGCTTATTGTTAAAATATTTAATTATTTTTTACTGACTAGTAGTATTGGCTACAAAAAATTATTGTAGAAAGTTGTTTACTGTATTAGTATATATCACAAACTAGCATGACTTTTTTTAGAATGACACGTGCATAAGTATATAGACACTGACAGTTAGGTTTTGTTTTCTGAGTTGCCAGCAGAACAATCATTATTTTGTTTTGGCTTTTTGAGACTTTGAGGTAGTATTGTGTTCTAATTTGTTTTACTGGCATTTCTTGTTTTATACCATTTCTATTGTGTCCACTATTTTTGTTAAATGATTTAACAGGACTCTTGAATCAGATCACATAAGTATAAACTTGATTAAACTTATAGTATAAGATGATATGTATACCCTTTAAAGCAGAAATTGTATGTTAGACTCCAGCAAATAAATATTGTGCAATCAAATTTTTTTAATTAGGTATTACATTGATTGTTATTGCAAAATAAAAACACTAATATTAATTTTCAATTTGTATTATTTCTTTTTCTCTTTACAATGTCTTGTAAGGATAATGATACCTGTCGTTACAAAATGAATCAAAATTAGAGAATGACTAAAGTGATGTATCGTAAAGCTTGATTATATTTTATGGTGGGTTTAATATTGATATTTTAAGTAAAAATAAAAAAGATTGGTTGATGAAAACAAGTTTTTAACCGAAAGTTAAAACATGTGAAATTCAAGGCGGTCAATGAGGTTTGTTTTGGTGAGGGGGAAAGGGTGCTTTGTCTGTAGGAAGCTTGCAGGAAGCTTGGTCCCCACTTTTCGAATGTAATACTTGATTATCTAACTCTACAAGTCATCTGCTATCATTAACACGACACTAAAGTGCTTTGTTGAATGAGAATTGAGCAACACCTATAAATATGTATATCTAATATAATTTTAGGCTATTGTCTAAATATCTACTACTTTCTATGTTTTACTTGGGTTTCTTTCGCAGGGTTGACCTATGCCATCAGCCAAACGATGACGATGACTATGAAGGAAGTTTTTCTGAGGAACCTTTGCTGGGAAAGTCTCCATATGAAGCAAATTTAACAAACAGGGATAGACATAGAAAGTGTTATCCTATTCGTTTTTCTCGTCTCGGACACCGTCAAAAGATTGTGATTTTGGTATGAGAAACACAGCTATTTGTTTTTCTCATGTAGCTCTGAATTTTGTCATATCCATATGTCCTTAATTCTGACACATAATTTCCTTCAAATACAATGACTTTGATATGATTTGCCAGGTTATGTTGCTAGTTCTCATCACCATAATGGCATTTGCTGTAATAATCTGGATTGGGCTAGGAAAGAATCCCATTGACTCTGAAGTGGCAGCTCGGGTATAGATGCTGTAACTTGTTCTGTTCTATATAATCCATAATGCATTAAAAAGATACTAAGATCTAATGACATGCGGAGGATTTAGCTTATGACAGAGTGCAATGGCATTGATTGACTCTTGTAATCAGTCTCATCTAATGGAAAACGTTTCTGGTATTGGTTGTTATTTATAATCTATGATGCCATGATCCATTCTGACTTAGTAACATGGCATATACTAGCATAAAAGTTCGCAATGATACTTCCTCTTAACTATTGTCTCTATATCTTTTGTTATTCAAATAGGAAGTAAAAGATTATTCTTTTTCTTAGTAGCATGGCATATACAATACTAGCATAAAAGTTGGCAATGGCTTTTTCTCTAAACGACTGCCTCTTCTTTTGTTCTTCAAATAGGAAGTAAAAGATTGTTCATTTATAATTTTTAATTAGAAAACTTAAGTTTACATTTACTATGTTAAGTAGCTTGCGTTTTATTTTGATTTCACATATACAACATTTTTAACATATGAAAGACCCTTATCAACTAAATCAATATTATTTTTTCTTGGCAAGAAAAAGAGGCCAGGGTAGGAGCTGCTGCTGCTATCCTCATGGAGATTTTTCTTTGAGAAAAGGAAAGGAAAATTACAGTAGAAAAAGTTTAAAGCTCTCATTGCTATGCAGGGAACTTTTTGGCCCATGTCCATAATAACATCTTAGAATTAGAGCTTTGAGCCCAACTTAATCCCTCAAAATCAACTTGTAAAGTGAGGACTACTCAAGCCTATAGGCAATAATGTAGGTGGAATAACAAAAATCTCTATACCCCTTCCTAATGCACTGGAATATCAGGGAACCTAGTTCTATAACAGAAATAGTATAGTCTTGGATACTATCTTTAAATTTGACTTAGGGCCTAACACAATCCCACAAAACCATTACTTAGGTAAATACTGTCCAAGCCTTATAACCATTACTTAGACCTTATCCCCAGTTAAGGTGGGACTTCAACATGTTTGTATTTGGATAACCCATCACAAAGGCAAGCCAAGCTTACACACTTCTACTGATTTGATTGGGTCGAAATATTATTGTGAACATTTTTTTAAGGAAGAAATCATTAGAACTAAACAATCTGATTTGATTATAATGGTTATGTTCTCTGTGTAACCGACTCTTGTTTCTTCCAAAAGTATAGCTGGCTTTAAATAGAAGTATTTGGGCGTTCTCTTAATTTTCTTATTGAAAAAGAGTATGAAGAACTGTTGTATAGGACTATAGGTTGTTTGGGTGAGGGTGAATTCATATGATAAGCTTAGATGCCATAGTTTTGATGAACCATCGATGTTTTCTTAGTCTCCTAACAATCTTTTCATGCATGTTTTGATAGACTAAAGATCTCATGTAGGTATACTTGGATGTGTCTGCTATTGGAATGCTTCTCTTAGGAGGAGCGCTGGCATGTTATGGTGAGCAACTTTATTCTAGCTGTTTTCCATTCTAAGTTAAGTAGGTTTGAAGTTGATTCTCTTGCTTGAGAGGAGAGTGTACTAATTTGTGTGTTTTTATGTAAATGCATGAGCATGAATTAATTCATGAACCTCTATATATTTCAGCTGCTGATTATCACGGTTAATGTTATGGGCCTGTTAAGGATTATAAAAAAAAAAAGTGATTTTGATGCTAACTATTTAGAGATTAGTTTTTAGAGATTTTTTTTTATAAAAAAACTGTTGTGTTTGTTTATCAAAATGAAAATCATATTTTTTAATTACTTAGTTATAAAAAAATGATTTTTAAGAGAAGGTATTCAAAGCAACTTTTCATTTGAAGCAATTTTTAAGTTATTAACGGATTAAAACTTTTAAAAGTGATTATTTTTATAAAAAAGTAATTTGTTACAAAATGAGCTGTAACAAACGGGCTCCAAATCAGATGAATTTTAGAATATGCATAATACATGTGGGATATGAACATCATGCATTCTCATAATCTGCTGCTATAATCTGGTCATCCTTCCTTGATGTTTATCAAAACAAGTAAACAAATGAGACAAAAGTTGTTGTAAAAAAGTGATTGCTTATATGGTTTTCCCTCCATCTCATTTTAACTTTCCCCTTTGAGTTTTGCACATTTTTTAAAATATTGATTACTTATGTTGATTACAATGATAAACTGAGTTTCATATACTAAAACACCTTTATTAACTATAGTTAGTGTAGCAGTTAGTTATGTTGAAATACAAAAAATAAATAAAGGTATATTAGTGGAAAAAATTAATAAATGCCGCATTGGTATTCTAAATGGACAAATAATTGAGACAAGGTTCTGAACTCTATTTCTACATAAATATCATAGAAGGAAATTTATATTTGCTAATAAAAATCCATTATGTGACAAGCTTTGGATGGATTTATAGTTTAAATAAATGCAAGTCAATAATTTTTATTGGTTGTAATATTAATCACTAGTGAGTACTGAGTAGTGAGATGCCTGGTGTTTTAGACATAGTTTTTCATTATGATTTTTGCGGTATTGCTCCTTTGCAGGAATCCTATTATGCTTGAAGATGAGAAAAGTGAGAGCTGAGAAACCTTCATCTGAAATGGGAAAGGTACTAGATTTCTGTTTGAACTTTTTTAATTTTTTAAGGGCATGTGATAATCTTGCTGCCAGGATTCCGGGAACCCCTCATACTGCCTGCATCTTATCTACATTTCTATCTGATGCATACTTTAGATGATTATTTTAAATAACTACACGTCTATAGAGACAGCGGCACAGACTTGTGCTTTTGTATAAATTATTGAAGTATTCTATTTTATCAGGTTGCAGGTTTAACTATGGTCTCTGTACTATGTTTCACATCAAGTTCCTGTGTAGAACTTTTTACGGACATTCCTGTACGTATAAGTTAACTGTTTGCAAGAGTTTTTTTTATTTTTGATAAAACAGTTAAAATTTCATAAACTAGACATCACATTATTATTTTACTATTATTGCAGATGATGTTTCACTGGCATCAGCAGCGCATGGATGATGTTTATTCCTCTCTTCTACTGATTTTGTATTTTTTTGTGGGTAAGTGCTGTTAACAATATAGTTATTGTCTCATAGTTCAGTTGCTGGAATCTTTTATTCTTTCCTTTTACGAGTAATGAGAGTAATGACTGACTGACACCGTCTTTGGAAAAAGTTATACCTGGCCTGCTGCCTATAATATTTTATTGACGTTTTCCATTCAATTGTATATTCATTGCTTTTTGAAACAGTTCACTCTCCTTTAACTCTGAAGCTCACATTGTTTCCAGGTTCATCAATACCTTCAGCAGTGGTGATGTGGGTAATGAGAGAATTACCACCTGCAGAAGATACTGGATCACTAGAAGAATCAAGTATAATAGCTTTTGTTGCTAATAGTTCAGTTGATGTTCATCATCCTCAGAGCTGGACTACTGCAACAAGCATGCAGAATCAGGTCCTATATCACGAATCCTGTCCTTTGGTTAAATTTTCTTTCCAGTATTCAGTTGATTCTGAATTTTGTCCCCCTTGTCTTGTCCTTTATCAGTAGAAAAATAATTTTTTACATGGATTGCTCTTGACGGTTGAGGCTTTAAGATTCAAATTCATCATTGTTTCTGACAAGTGTCATCACATAAGTCACAAGGTGAAGTTGAATGTCAATAGAGCATATACAGAAATAATACATCTAGTTATGCTTTTGTCATACCTCAATGGTTTTTATTGGTGCCATTATTTATCTTTATATCACATCTTGTACCCTTTCATCTACTCTTGGACTTAGTTTCCTTAGAGTTAGTTTAACTCAGGCATGTCTTTTCTTTTCTACCTTGTTGTGTTTGTAACTTTGCTGCAGATTAACCTACATAAAGAATTGTGTAGTGACATAAATGCTATCTTTTTTGCAGACATCAAGAGCTAGTCCTATATGAGTTGACCTTTGCATGTATATCTTCTAGTTCCGCCAGATTTCGGGCACGACTAATTGGAGTTTCTTGGGAATATTTTGAACATAAAGCGACGATAAAAGAGAAAAAAGAAAAAAATTATGACGGTGGATGCAAGCACTTTCCAATCCCAATGTACTTGCGTTTTTAATCTAACTGTATATAGCTGCGATTTGATATATAAAAATTTGTTTAGAGCTATACAAGTTTTGGGAAGCAGTTGTGGTTTGGAATCAAAAACATTTGCTTGATGTGAATATAAATGTTGCCCAGCGAGCATGTTCTTCCAACCTGCTTGCAAACTGAATCAATATCAGAGGATCTTGTTTCAAGTTTCTACCCATATGGCATGACTTTTTTTTATTTTTTATCAAACCATATGGCATGACTTGATTGATTGGTATTTACGGTTTAAAATAAAATGAAGTTCAAATCTGATATAATATTAATGAAGCATCCGTTTGTTAAAATATAAATAAAATTGACAATTTATAATTTAGATGTTATTTTTATAGGTTTTTAGGAAATGTGTAAAGCTATTTTTGATTAAAAAATATTTTTTCAATATTTTTTGATCAAATATCAATTTTCATAAGTTGCTAAAATACAACTTACTACTTTTTTTTATTTGTTTTTAGATTAATTTTTTAAGATCTGTATATTTACTCAATGGTTTTTTCCAAACGCTTTTAAAAGAAACACAACAAAAGACTCGTTATATTTTTACAAAAACTATTCAATTAGTGAAACGTAATATTAGAGTTTGGATGACATCTTATTGAAAAGACATGCTAATAAGTTGGAGATATTTCTTGCTTCATAACGAAATTTGACGCATATAAATCAATTACAATTAATATAAATCAATTGCACAGTTACTGAAATTGTTAAATCAAATTAGGTTGAGTTTTTGGTCCCTAATTATTAGTCTTAGGAACTAAATTAATTATTTGGGTTTTGTTTAACTTTACTGAAATTTTATCTTTATGTTTTCATGCACCCGGGCAAAAGAGCAGAAAAGGAAAAGAAAACACTAGCTAAGTTTAGCATTCATTTCAGGGCACCAAAGGTTATACACCGTGGGGCCTTAACTAGCATAAAGTTAGAACGCCACTGAAAATAAAAAGGTTCAGTGGTGCGCCACTAACTGCAATATTGGGAGCAAGTGGTGCACATTAATGCATATACGACAGCTATCTTTGTTACTTGAAACAACTTTTGTACATTTCAATGAAGGTTGACCAGAACAATTATAGAGAAAATCTATACAACAGATATTTAAGCAGCCCTCGTTACATAAAGCATGCACAGAATATCTGTATTTCCTAGAAAAGAATTCTTAGCATAGCACATCACATCATCATGCAAATACGTCTCAAGGTGCTAGAGTATAGGGTAGAAATTATCAATCTTGTATTGTTATTACTTGTAAATTACATTCACAATATAACATACATAATAAACATTATTTTTAGGAAAGAACAGATAATTCCAACAATTCATACAGAAAATAAACAAGCAACAAGTACAAGTACAATTATTACATTATTTTCTTACATGACCAGAATAAGTAAAATGTCAGTTTAATTTATTAATTTGCAAGGCATCTTCCCTCGAATCGTAAGGAGGAAGGTCAGCAAATGGTGTTCCACTGCAGTGTATTGTCCAACTAACATTTTCATTGTCCAACGCCGAATTGTTCCACTTCAACCTTGAGAGACTTGAGGTATTTTACAGCTTCGTCCAAAACAGTGACAGTATCCATTTCGTTGCCACCGCCAGGCATGATATTTCTCAATATTTTCACCATCCTCTTCATCTCCCGGTGTTGTTTCTTTTCACTGCCGCTGCAGTAACCTTTGATACCCGAAGAGTTTTGTGCAGAAGATGATAACAACCTTTTCTTCCTTGATTTCGTGCAATAGCTCGAACAAGTATCAGATGTACTATCATCCTTTTCATGATGAGTCCTTGCTGTGCTAACTTCTTCTTCATCATAGTCTTCTAACTCATCTGAGTCTAGGCTCATCAATGCATCAATGTCCTTAGAGTCCTCTTCAAAAGAAGAGGACAATTCCCTTTCCATTTGATTAATTTTGTCTTTTTCAAAATCTTGAGTATATGCGTGAGTGTTGAAGTTGAAGCCAGGACTGTTGAACTTGTAGGTTGTCGCAGGGTTGAACAAAACCCTGTTTTGTTGATCCGTTTGATCAAAGACAATGAAATTCTCGGGGCAGGCCTCAGAGGGATGCAAGTTAAACCTTTCAAAGGGCGTTATCTGCCTCGCACCTGGAGGTAAGACTGCACCAAATGCAGAAGTATGTGGAGCATTCATATAAGTACCAATGGCTTCGTCTGCCAAAGGAAGCACCACCTTTCCCCGATGAAAATACTCATGAGTCTGCATTATAATATCTAATTCACTCTCACTAAATTACGTGGAAGCAACGCTGATCTGGCCTATGCAACTGAAAATTATTTTGTTCTAAAGCTGGATGGATGTTCGTAAAGGATGTAACAACTTAACAGCAAGAAGTAAGTTTATTCCAATTCCATCTAATAAAAATGGTAACTTTTACAAATTAAAACTTCGTCTTTTCGGACAGCCTTCTAACGATGCAGTTCAATATAAGGCAATCACTACCAAAATAAACGTAACTTGAAGCTAGACTACGTAACAGGTTTAAGCAACTGACGAAAATATTCAGCCTGCAAAAAAAAGCGGTGTGGTAAATAAGGTGAACACTTCACAGATAAAAGAGAACAACTTTCAGGCAATATCGGAGGAAATATACAAAATTCCACAGATGTTTAAATCCAAATTCCCTCTCTATAGCAACCCAAAAAAAAAGGAAGAAATATTTACCTGACAAACCAACATCAATTGACTGTATGCAATAACTCCAACACTCATTTTAATGTAGTCAACTTTCGCAAAGAACATTCTCAAACCTCTCAGTAGTTTTGGTAATAAAAAGGAAAAAAACACTAATCAGAGGAGTTCCTCTGCAGCTTAATCACCTGCAGCAGCAACAAGAAAGGATAAAAAGATCATTAGATCAGCGGAAATAAGAAGCAATGTACAGCATAAAATGTTCATAAATATCAAAATTAAGGTAACTATAGGTACTATATAATTTCTATGTTTATGCAATAGAATTAGTAGCTACTACATGATATTCCCAAATCAATCCAAAACAATTATACTGTCTTGATGATCTCTGCTTTCCACGAGCAAGCAACAGAAAAAGTTATAAATATAATTCTATAAACTATATCAGAAAATTAGCAGGACAAAATCTTTACCTCAGATGATTAAATTACAAAATCACGCGAAAAAACACCACCAAGCAAACACAACTTCTCTTGAAAAGGGAAAACCACGGCATCTTGATTTAGCTCAACTTCAGAATATCATATAAGATAAACCCAAAGCTCTGACCTGAAAGTATCAAAATCAAAATTATATTAAAATGCAAAATCAATTATACATAATAGAGAACCTATAGAAGTAAAAAGTACCTCACTCCAATCTAGCTCTCAAATCAAAATCAAATACAAAATCAATTTACAAAGTGGAAAAATAAAAAAGGATCAATTTTTAACCCAGTTCAAATTTAACAAAGCATTTTCATATCAACACATAAAAAATAAAAATAAAAAACCTAAATCTAATCCCAAAAACAATCCAGTATTCAACTTACATACCCATAAGCTGAAATCAGATTTTACAGTCAACTACAGTACAAAGTTCCACACTTTGAATCAAAACCAGAAACAGTACCAAATTAGATAGTAAATTTCAAGAGAAAAAAACTACCAGCAAATAAAATTGAAACTTTAACTAAAATTACTAAAAAAATTGATTTTCAAAATTGATAGATTCAAAAAGAGAAATTGAAGAGAACGGATGAGGGTGAGAAAGCCAGACCTGAGATTTGTGAAGAAGATGAAGAGGATTTGAGAGGAAATTGAGGATGGATCAGAGAAGGGTTGTGTTGAGATGAAAATGAGTAGAATTTTTTTTTGCGATGAAGAGTTTTGAGATTGGGAATGGGAGCAATTTCTCTTTCAAGATATGAAGGCGTGATGGGATGGGTCAGAGATGGATGATCTGAGCCGTTGGATTGGATCCGCATTGTTCTTGGAAATGCACTTCCGTTTATCGCGGGCGTGATGGCGACCGTTCGATTAGAGCACGCGTGAAGAGGGATGGTGCCCGTGAGGTTGACAAATTGCACAATTATAATAATAGGAAATTCAATTATTATTTTGTGTTTAGATCACTTTTTTTTTCTTTTTTTCTTTTTTTGTCTCTTTGATTTGTTTATGTAAAATGCTAACAAATGTTTTTAGGATATTGTTTAAAAAATATATAAGTAATTGTTGAATAGAAAATTCTTAATATGATACGTATAATATAATTCAGGTTTAGTATGTTATATTATGTTTTTTTTTCTTCTTAGTTATATTTTTGAATTCAGATTGATCTCTTAATGATTTTTTTTAATGTTAGATTGATCTTTTAACTCTTTAAAATGAATTATGTTGATCTTTTATTAACGATCAATTTTTAAATTTTGTTGTTGTTAATTAAACGAAAAGGACTAACATGACATTTTTAAAGAGTTAAGAGATCAATCTGACACGAAAAAAAATTAAGGAACTAATTGAACTCAAAGGTATGGTTAAGAGACCAAAAAATATATTTTGTTTTATATTAATTACTTGTATATAAATATATGTATGTAGTTAGTTTAAACAATAATGCAATTTATTTTTCATTCTTCATATTCTCTCTAACATTCTCATTTATTTCTCGTCTAAGTGCTTTAGCACTAATAAATTGGTATATAGAGTTTCAGCTTCTCGATCTTGATTCCAGATTTATAAGTTGGTGTTTGTGTTTCCATGGATAATGAATTATATTTGTTGTAGAGATGAATGGTAGCAATGATATTCTTAATTCTCTTCCAATTCTTGATGGTAAAAATTGGAATTAATGGAGTAAGCAAATGAAATCCTTGTTTGATTTCCAAGAAACCCTTGAAGTGGTCATTAATGGCGTCTCTGAACTTGCTCACAGCGCAAATAATGCTTAGAGAATCAACCACAAGGATGCCAAGAAGAAATATTGCAAGGTTGTATTTTGTAAATCTGTAGTGGATGCTGCAAATTTTGATTGAATCTCTCAGGTTGAATTTACAAATGAGGCATGAGATATTCTTGTCAAGTATTACGAAGGTGGTAAGAAGGTTAAAGGTGTCAAGTTACATGCACTACGAAGGCAATATGAATTATTGTAAATGAGAGAAGATGAAAAAATTACAGGTTATATCTCGAAGGTGAAAAATCTTGTCCATCTCATGAAAGGTTGTGGTGAAGTCCTAACTGATAAAATGAAAATTGAAAAGGTAATGAAAATCTTGATCTCTCACTTTGATCATGTTATCTTGGCCATTCAAGAATCCAACAATCTTGGAACTTGCAATTGGAAGATTTGGTTGGTTCGTTGGAGGCACATGAATTAAGGATAGTTGAGAGAAAATGGGTTCAAGATTCGATACAAGCACTACATGTCCAAATATGGAAGAAACGCGAAGTTTCCAGGTTTAAAGGCAAAGGAAGTCCCTGAGCAAGAAAAGTTATTGACTGGATCCTCACAAGAAAAAGAATGACGATAGGTCTTCTGAATCCTCCAAAAAAGGAGAAGGAACCTCGACCCATAAAGAAAAACTCGATAAGAAAAGTGTTCAGTGTTACAACTATGAAAAGTAGGGTCCTTTGGCAAATAATTACTGGTATAAGAAAGATAACAAGGGTTCTTCAAAAGAGAAGAATGTCAAATGAGCAAACTTTGCATGTAAATATTCAGATGATTATGAAACCATGGTGCTTATGGTTGCAGTTTCAGATGAGCATGACGACTCCAATATATGGTTCCTCGAAACAAGTTGCTTGAATCTCAAAGAGTTTGGTTAACAAATTTTGATCATTCGAAGAAGTGCAAGTCCAGGCTTGCATATAATAGCTCATTGCAAGTAGAAGTTGCAAGAAACATAGTTATTCAAAGGAGAATGTAGCAAAAGCCATGATTGAATATGTACTCTATGTACTTGTAATGAATTGTATTTTGCTAAGTGTTGGATAACTGGTCGTAAAAGGTTTCTCTATGGTTATTGCAAGAATAGAGTGCACCTAAGACGAAGAAGGGTGAATTAGGTACTTTGTTTTTTTTTTTTTGGATTTTAATGGGGTGTTTCTTTATTTTACCGGTTTGATGTAGGGTTATTAAAGCAGTAAAGTGCGGAAAAATAAAGAACATAGAAGTTGTATACTAGTTTCCATCATAATTTAAGAGTTCATATAGTCCTTTTACCACACTGTAGCGGTAAAAAATATGAGTGTAAGCTATTAGTTAACTTAACTCAAAGTAAACAGAGTCGCCACCGCGCTTTATTTTTATTCCAAGAGGAAAAGGAAAAAAGAGCGAATAAATCCTAATGAATCTAAAAGCAAAGAGCTAAATAAACACAACAGAGAAATAGGTAAGGGGGTAAGTTACATAATGGGAAGGTTTTACGCACCCAAAATGTCTGTGGTACTCCACGGGAGCCCTTTGAAAAATTTACTGCTTTTGGTTTGAAAAAGGTTTGTTAAATGAGAGTGGAGGGATGAGGAGAGAATTATTTTTTAATATTTTTGTGTTTGGAGAGGTTTACCACCTCATGTCTACGTACCCACAAAGTGCAATGTAAGATCAAAACCCCGTAGTTCGTGGTACAAATAATGAAAAGGGTGGGTTATGATTGATTTTATTAAGTGAAGAGAATTTGTCATCTTCAAGTGGACGGCCAAACAAACTACCATGAGAATGAAGGCATGGACTCATACATCATTATTGGGAGGGCGTCAACTCGGATAAAATCAACGAGTATGCCATTAAACCCCCACAAATGACAAAAGACTCAATTACATCAAACTGCAACCATGGAGATTGAGAGACTTGCACCCGACTAAAGAATAATGACTCATAATCGACACTCTTTTAAAGAAAATACACAAAAGTGCACAAAGACACAAAACAACTTGAATGAGTTTGATTCTTTTTATTTTTGAATTAAGGTCAACATGATTAGATTCATTGATTTTTAAAGAAAAGAAAAAGAGTAAAAGTCACTTGACAAAAGTCAAGGTTTTTGTTTATTAAAGAGGTGATGATTTAAAAAAGAAAGAATCATTTGAAAAAGGGAGAAGGTTTTGAAAATTAAAGAATGGGAGGAGATGAAGGGACTATCCTAAAAAAGAAAATAAGGAGATAATGGAAGAAAGATCTAACCAAACTTGATGACACTCCAAATTATGAGCATAAGAGTTTCATCCTTATAAGCTAGCAAATGGTCAAATAAAGGCTAATTCCAACTCCATGAAGATCAAGGAAAAGGAAGTGTCTTAAGAATCTAAGTCCAACTCTTCATTCCAAAAGTCAAGGATAGTAACCAATAGTCCTCAAATTAAAGTCACAAGTTTTTTAGAAGTTTAATCCTTTATTAATATTTTTGTGTCCAAATGGACAAAAGAAAAATCAACAACGAAATAATAAGAACAAATAATAAACATGATATGGATGTATAAAGCATAATAAAGCAAAATAGAATAAAAGCAATAAAAGTGCAAGAAATTAAATGTTAGTAACAAAAGCAAACAAACATGCAAGAATCTAAAATATTTATAATAATAATAGTATAATAATATTTACATAAGAAATAGTATGGTGAACTTAATCAACCACAACCGAAAAAGTGCAACCAAAATCGAAAGGCAACCGGATTCACTTAGCATCTTACACTATAGCGATTAATCAAGGCAAACTGAACCGAATTCAATGAAATTTGAAAGGTGTTTGGGAGACACAAATCACCTACGCATCAAAAATTCATAAGTCTCGATTCTTAATGCAATATGATTAACCACTTTGGGATTACGCGATCAACAAGAGATCCGGTCCACGAAAGTGCAAGTACCCAATTAGATTTTTATTCCGAATTTAGGGACAAATTTAGGTCTATGTTAAGCAATCTCCGAGTAATTTACGAAGTAATTACCCTACAAATGAGGCCGACCACCACCAATTAAGGTGCATAATGTTAGTGCTAATGCATGCGAGATAAATAATATGTAAATCATTATCCGGACGCGATACCGCACAAAACTAAAGGAGAATACCAAATTGAGCTGCATTCATGGTATTCTTCCATCCTTAAGTTCAATCACTCATCTCGGTGAATTCGAGCATGAAAATGTATCACTAATGCAAAGTACCTTAAATGAATTGAATAATCCACTTAAAGGTAGTTTTGAATTAATGAACATTAACTACTCTAATCTACACCCAAAGTTCATTGAAATTAAGGAGAAATCACTCCCAAAAGTGATTCCCAAGGTAAGAATAAAAAGGAGGAAGAAGAAGAAGAAAGAGGAACCAAAAAGGGGCTTGAAACAAGCCAAGAATTCAATTCTGACTTGCGTTAACCGGTTAACGCATATGGTTAACCGGTTAACGCTGAAGCAACAGCAAAAAATACAGAAATTCAGCATTGATCCATTTTCAAAAACCTTTTCTCAAACATTTAATGATCATGATATGAATTTGCACGAATTTTAAAACCAAAATACAGTGGAATCCCTGCAATCGAACAACAAATAAAGATCCAAAGGATCTAGAAGCAAAGGCACCAAAGATCCACATCTTGAATGTTGATGGTGAATATGGGTTTATGGAGAAAGATGAATTACCAAAAACTCTTCTTCAAATTGGACCAAATCAAGCTTAGATCTACTGAAATTGATGAACAAAAGAAAGAAAGGATGAAATTTTAGCTCAAGTTAGTCAAGAATTCAATGTGAATTCTTGATAACTTCAAAAGAAAGAAAGTGAGCTTTGGAGAATTTTGGTGTTGGGGAAGTATTTTGCAAGAGGTTTTGTGGCTCTCAAAAGCTTGGTGAATGAATGAAATTATGGTTCTATTTAAAGACTTTAGGTATGAGAATTTGGTGGAATGGATCTTGCTTTGGTAATTAAAATTAGGCTTGGTAATTGCAATTTTGGTGGGAAATGGAAAAGAGTGGTGATTAGTGAGGGTTTATGGTAGGAAATGATCAAAGTGATGTAGAGAAATCAGAAATCAATGGATCTAGAATATTCTAATTAAATCAATGATCTAAGGGTACTGAATTTGAATAAAATATTCAAATTTCGCACTGATTAAGCGGTTAATGCATATGGTTAACCAGTTAACCAAGTCAAAATTTGAATATTTTATTCAAATGAGGTTGCTTGGTTGTTGTGACCCAATTCTTTTTGTACGTCGAAGAAGGCATGGAAATAAACACATGAACCTTGGAAATCCTTTGAATGAATCAATTAAATTGGGAAATCCTTGATCAGATAAATTTGAATTATTTGCGGATCAACTTCGACTTTTGTCTGTGAAATATTACTCGAGCTGCAGGACTGCTATTTTGGCATTTTCAATGGTTCCTCTTCCTGAAAAAGGTTAGTAAAAGGAAACAAATTTTTTTTATTTTGATTAATGGTTAGTAAATATAAACAAATAAAGTAATTTAAAGACAACGGTGATCCCATGTGAGGCATAAACCTAAACCGAGAAGAACCGAGCAACCAGTGCGATCTTGTTTGTATGCAAGATGCAGATGAAAATGAAAAGAAAACTTAGGGCAAAAATTAGGGTGCAACATACACTATAAGAGATTTTACTATAGTCAGAACTTTGTACAATCCTATACACAAAATTCTAACTAAATCACCAAGGCGAACCACCTTGCGATTTTATAACAGAGAAAAAGGAAATAATCCTTTCTTTCTCTACTCTCTTATTTCCAACAATCCTGGATAACAAGATACTGATACAAGTATTTGAGTAATTGATAAATAACAATTTGAAGTAGTAGGATATAATGAATCCTAACTTGTAGAATTTTTTCTCTTTCAATCAAAATGATATATCACAAAAATATTTCTAAGTGCTCAAGAATTTTTCACGTTATTTAATTTATGAAAGTAATGTACAAGTTCTTGATGCTTGAAAGTTTTCTGATGCAGTGAAATATAGTGAGATATTTTAGGAAGAGATTTTAAAAGAGGTGAATTGTTTAGATAAAATAAATCTCTTTTTATATTGACATTCACACCCTTTTGAATAAGAGTTAGCTCTTGACGATTCACGAGAAGATGTGAAAATTGTTATTAAAATCTATAATGAATAAACCATGAAGAGATGCATTCAATGAAAATATTTCAGATTTTTCACGGTGATAATTGATTGTAGGAGGGGAGGAAATAAATTGCACTAATATTCACATTGATTTTTTGTGTGTAAATAAATGGCTATGTCAATCAATTGTAGATAGAATGCAATCGATTGAACATGCTTTTGCAATCAATTGATTTGTTGAAATTTTGAAATTTTCAAAAGGAAAGTTACGCGAAAAATTTCGAAGTTAAAAATAATGTAATGACATGACTTTTATAGAAATTTCATGGATTGATTTTATATGTTTGAGCACTTAAGATATATAATCATGAGATAAAATATTTTACCTTATTTGTTTGATCATCTATAACTTAATCATTTTGAGAATTTTCTTCATCTTTTATCACTTGATCATGTCTTTACCATCTTAACTGTCTTCATCAAAACATCTTCATTGAAAGATTGAATTTACATTCTCCCCTTTTTTATGATGACAAACCAATGCATAATTATTGTTCTTGCTTGACAAGAATTTGAAAAACTCCCCCTAAGTTGGATAACTCCCCCTTAATATATACATCTTTCAAAGGTTGAGTTCTTATGAGTTATATGATCCTATAGAGAATAATACAAGCAACACAAATAATATATATTCATACACATTTCTCCCCCCATTTAACATGGTCAAAAAAAGGGAAAAATAGGCAAAGTAATTGATCTTACCTGATCATAAGGGATCGTCAATGACCTGCAACGCAACTTCTACAGTTGATGGAGAGGAGGGGATGTACCTACAAGGCACTCTGATGCTAAAGTGAGAATCAAAGTGATGAAAGGCAAGTACATAAAGGTAAGAGAGAGAATGATTCATAATACCTGACCCTCTTTTGAAAGAGGGAATCTATAGAGGACCCATGGCGTTGGGCCAAAGTCTTCATCGTGGGTTGGATTCTCAAACCCACAATGTGAAACTAACAGGATCATACGTGGATGTAGGGGAATACCAGCATGTGGTATTTATCCTGGATCAACTGCCCCGTGATCTTCAGAAGGCGGAAGACTCGTTCTTCACGAAGGGAAAATGGCTCAGTGGAATGCGGAGGTCAGTTGGCCATGTGTCCTCTAGAGAACACGTGGGGGAGCTGCTCAACAGCTACAAGGTATTGAGCCGCTTCTTTGGGCCTTCCATGATATAATATTGGACTGGGCCGTGCCAGACGATGGGCTTGTTCTATGCCCAGTCCAGAATAGGAGCCCCTAAGTTGTTGTTCCAAGACAAAGGAGTAATGACTTAAGAGTCGATTCAGGTGTCAGAATGGAAGATAAATAAAGGCAAAAACCACATATACTTTGTTTATCTAGTTCGATCAAATAATCTACGTATGGGGGATAAAAAATATCTTCAATTCACTATACTCCAAAAATTGTTACAAGAGATTACAAATGAATTACAAAAGTAATATTCTTCCTAGTTCTCAAGACAAACTCTATTTTTTACTAAAGTGTTTCTCAACCTCTCAAACTTTCAATATAGTAATCACACAAACCCAACCTCTACAAATCTCAATATAGTAATCAAGCAAATCCAAGTTATTTAGAAGTATTGGCTGATCCTCTTAGATAATTCTAAAGTTTTCCCTAAATCCTAAACCCTTATTTCTTCCTTCAACTTTAAAGTTGTCAACATTGTCACAAATACAATAACATAAGAGATACATATTTATAATGGCCAAAACATAAAAAATCCATTACAAAGTCCAAAAAACAATCCATATTATTAGTAGCTAGGGATGAGAATATGGCAAATTGGTCTACAGGGGCCAATAGGCTAGCCTATTTAAGGTCAGACAAAGTCATACCAATTTAATAAAAACGGTCGGACTTAGACTTTTTTAAAAGTCTATTTAATTAAATAGGTTAGGTTTAGACTATTAAAAAAACCTATGAATCCTTATATGTCGGCCTATATATATATATATATATATATATATATATATATATATATATATATATATATATATATATATATATATATATATATATATATATATATATATTAAAAAAAATTAAATAGACTGACTTATATATGCATATATATTAGAAAAAATGCTAAATAGGTTGACCTACATATGCATATATATTAGGAAAAAAAAGTTAAATAGGTTCGTCTAAATATGCATATATAGACCGATGCATAAGACTTCTTAAGCAATTTATAACATATATAAAGGGAAAACTTGCTTTGGTGTAACCTATTTCTTTTCCAATCATATCCTTTTCAGTTTTTGTTTTAAATTTCAAATTCTCTTTTTAGTAACCGTTGTATGATGATTTGCATATCTCTTTTATTCTATTATTATTTTTATTATTTTATAAGTAATTTAAATTAAAATAAAAAAAATAAACAGATAAAAAATGTTGTTTATATTTTGACATGTATGTGCATTAATAAAAGTGGATAGACGGGCACCGTGCCCGGACGCTAATAATAATAATAATAATAATAATAATAATAATAATAATAATAATAATAATAATCTATAACATATATAAAGGGAAAATATGGTTTTGGTGTAGCTTATTTTTTCTATAACATATATAAAGGGAAAACATGATTTTGGTGTAGCTTATTTTTATTCCAATTATACCTTTTTCAGTTTAAATTTTAAATTTCAACTTCTCTTTTAGTAACTTTTTTTAACCGTTATAGGGTGGTTTACACAATTATTTAATTCAATTTTTTTAATTAAAATATAAAATAAACATACACAAAATATTGTTTAAATTTTACCCGTTTGTGCCTTTAAAAAAAGCGGACAAATGGACACGAGGAGTGCTCGTCTGGACGCTAGTATGAATTAATTAAAAACCTCAATAAGAAACAAATTTTTAAATAGCCTTTCAAACTAGACCAGACTCTTAAAAATGACATGTCAGAAAAATAAAAAGAGTTTATAGTAGACCATAGATCAGACTCAGACCTTGTAAGTCTATTCTAGGTCAGACTCAGGTCTTCTAAAGCCTAATGATAACATGATTTTATATCGATTATTTAGCTTGGTTTCCGATTAATTAAGTTATCGTTTTTCATAATTTAAATGATATTATGCAAGGTATTTGTATGTTTTTGTAGGTATTCTGATTTTTATGATTTGTAGAAGAAATGAGCTAAAATGAGGAAGAATTGAAGTCTGCATCAGAAGAAATGAGAACATATGATAGAAAACTAAGCTTCTGCATTCTGAAGTCTAGACGACCGTAACATATTTGTGACGTCCGTCACACATGGCATAAGTGGGACGATCATCCTGAATCTAAGACGACCGTCACATGTCAAAAATAGAGAAATTTAATTACGCGCCTCAGTCAAAACAGAAGAATCGTTGCTACGTTATTTTCTCAGTTCAACTCAGTAGCAGTCAAGCTACGTAATCAAAACCCATAAATATTTTTCTTGAATTTCCTCAACATCTCAGTCTACATCAGTAGCTATAAATAGAAGCCAATTTAATTTCAAAAGGAAGCTTCAAGCTAATCCTGATTTTACCATCTTATTTTCGGAGCCCAATTTTATTTCCCTGTTCAGAGCTTTATTCTATTTTATTTTTCCGCATTAAGTTTCTGTTTCCATTACCTTACCGAACCAGTAATAGCTTCCTACATCGGGAAGCTATTGCAATTTTTATTGTTTCAAGCCACTGTCGTTCTAGTTTATTTTCTACAAGAATTTACTACGCCAAGATTGTCCTGTTGTCCTGTAATTCGGTCCAGGTTTATTTTTCAGATTAATAGAATTTCATTTATTTCTATTCTCCATGCTTTATATTGTTTATTGTTTCTATTTATTATTGATTGTTTTAATTGATATGTCTGGCTAAAAACTCTTAATTGGTATATAATTGATTAACCGGAATGAATTCAATAAATCTAGGCTAAAATCATAAACAAAACTATTTTCTGATTTCAATTTCTTAATTTAAAATCAGCTCTTATTACGAAAGTAAAAAGGTAACAAGGTTAAGATTAAAACCACAAGAGTGTGTGGTTTTAACCGGATAGCTAAAATAGGATATTAGTTTTAAATACATCGGAAGCGCTTTAAAGCTAATTAGAATCTATAGGTTTTCAAAAAGTACTTTTAACTCAATTTGATACAACGAGAGCGCTCAATTTGACTTAGGAGTATAGTTATAGGCAAGACCACGAGAGTGTGAGTTGACAACTTTTAAACCGATATTTTCTACAGAAAGATAATTTGACCAATCTTTATAAGCTGATAATTTATTGAATTCGTGAAGGCATATTAATTATGTATCAATATTCTATCATAATTCTAATTTAGTTAAAATTCTTACTTCCCTGTTCCGTTTTAACTAAAACATCACTCGCTTTAGCTAAACATAGTAACACCTGAAAGCATTAGTTTGATTATCTAGTCCCTGTGGGATCAATATCTTTTATTACTACGTGATTAGGATGTATACTTGCAGTTAGCACCTCAAGACTCAGAAAGTCACGAACAAGTTTTTGGTGCCGTTGTCGGGGACTCTGATTTAGTCAATAGTGCAGTTTGTTTGTTGCGCCGTATAGACTAAGGCAAAACCAAAATTCCCTTTTGTCGATTGTATACCAAGTACTCGCTCTCAAGACGAAGACTTAGAACCGCAAATCGACGAAGTTTAGCGTTTCTAAAGTTTGAGATGCCGAACTGAAATCTCTAAAACTCCTTTACCTGAAATTCTTATACCCGAACCAGTTGAAGAATCAAACATGGCCGAAACCCAACAAGAACCACAAAATCATCCACTCAAGTCCTATGTGACTCTAACCCAACAAGAACCACATAACAATATTGTTGCCCCTGCCATTACCCGAAATGATTTCGAGTTGAAACCCTCACTACTATCAGTCGTACAACAAAATCAATTTTCTGGAAATCCTACGGACGAACCTAATGAACATCTGACCAAGTTCGTGCAATACACAGACACAGTGAAGGTGAATGGTGTAACCCAGGATGCGATAAGATTATGTATTTTTCTTTTCTCTCTTAGAGATAGAGCTTGGGCATGGTTGCAATCGTTACTTGCCAACTCTGTTACAACATGGGCCGAAATGAAGAAAGTTTTCCTATCACGTTATTTTCCACCAAGCAAGACGGTTATGCTAAGAGCACAAATCAATGGATTTCGACAAAAAGATGTCGAATCTCTCTACGAAGCATGAGAGAGATACAAATATTTGATGAGGTTATGTCCACACCACGGTATCTAAAACTGGGTGACCATCATTACTTTCTACAATGGGATTCTATACAACACTAGGCTCACAATAGACGTTCTCGCGGGCGACGCTCTCATTGACAAGCCATACGAAGATGCCTACAACCTTATTGAGAATATGGCTCAAAACCACTACCAATGGGGAGATGAAAGAACTCCTGTAGAGAATACCCAAACGAAAGGAGGAATGTACGAAGTTAGTAGCTTAGATCACATCAACGCTAAGATGGATGCTCTTGCCTAGAAGATAGATAGTTTGACCATAACGCCTCCAACCACTGTGGCTTCCGTCACTCCAAACTGCTAAATATGTGGAATCCCAGGACACACACCCCCCGAATGTCAACTTTTAGCTGGATTAACCATAAACCAGGTGAATTATGCTCAAGGGAATCCGTATTCAAACACTTATAACCCAGGTTGGAAGAATCATCCTATTTTTTCTTACAAGAACAATAATGCCTTATATGCACCCAACCAAACACATGTTGTACCACCAGGATACCAAAAAGTTGTCGCACCTGCTCCAAACGCTCCCAGGAAATCTACTTGAACTAATGATGGAAAACTTCATTGTCACACAGACTCAAACAAAGAATTCCTAAACCAGAACATCCACACTAGTGAGCAGATCAAGCAATTAGTAACCAAGGTAGACGCTCTAGCTACCCATAACAAAATGTTAGAAACACGAATTTCTCAAGTAGCATAGCAACAAACATCTATTGCTGCCTTTGAGGGCACGTTTCCTGGACAACCACAACCGAATCCTAAAGAACATGCAAACACATTTATATTAAGAAGTGGAAAAGAGTTAGACGGACCTACCGATCCTAAAACCGAAAATCCATTCATGCACCAAAAATCTGATAAACCAACTGAGAAGAAAGATCAACCACAGGAAAAGGAAGACAACGAACAAGAGGCCGAGGAAAAGGAGAAACCTTATGTGCCTCCACCGTCGTATAAACCACCCATTTCGTACCCTCAACGGTTAGCCAACTCTAAAATTATGGGACATTTTAATAAATTTGTAGAGCTTCTGAAGCAGTTAAACATTACGATACCCTTTACATAAGCCATTACTAAGATACCCTTATATGCTAGATTTATAAAGGAAATATTATCCAGTAAGAAGAAGATCGAGGAAAACGAAACAGTTACACTTGCTGCTGAGTGTAACATAATTATTCAAAACCATATGCATCCTAAGCTGAAGGATCCATGAAGTTTCTCTATACCCTGTGTAATCAGAAAGTTCGTCATAAACAAAGCTATATGCAATTTTGGAGCAAGCATAAGTGTAATGCCTTTATCAATATGAAAGAATCTCGATATGGGAGACCTAAGACCGACAAAGATGTCGATTTAATTATTCGACCGCTCAGTCAAGTATCTGGTTGGTATTTTAGAGAATGTTCCTGTACGAATAGGCCAATTCTACATCCCAACGAATTTCATAATCATGGACATCAAAGAAGATGTTATTACTCCTATCATACTAGGAAGACCATTTTTAGTCACCGTCGAAGCTATTATTGATGTGAAGAAAGGCAGGCTAACATTCGAAGTAGGGGAAAAGAAAGTTAAATTCATCTTAACCCAATTCCTACAAGCACCAGCCATAGACGACACATGTTATTTGATAGACGTCATTGATGAATGTAGAAGAGAAATGGAAATGGAACAAACTACCTATTCTGATATAATGAAAATTAAAACCCCTCCGATATTGGAAGATTATCATTGGTGAGAACCTTATCAAGAAGATAGTTTAAGTCAATGCTTAGCACTTACGTCCAACCAAATGCCTTGCCCAAAGAAGTCAACTCTAGAACTCAAAGTATTACCCAATAACATGAGATATGAATTCCTAGACCCAAAACTTGAAAGACCAGTGATAGTCAATGCGGAATTAGGACAACTTGAAACTGAGAAATTATTAGACGTCTTAAGAAAATACCCAAATGCATTAGGCTATAACATCTCCGACCTTAAAGAAATAAGCCCTTCTATCTGCATGCATCGCATTGTGCTAGAGGACGACTGCAAAACTTCTAGAGAACATCAGAGAAGGATTAACACGATCTTAAGTACTGTTGTCAAGGATAAAGTAAAGAAGTTACTAGACTTTGGAATCATATTTCCAATCTCCGACAGTTAATTGGATAGCCCAGTGGATGTCGTACCGAAGAAGGGAGGCATTATAGTTATTAAGAAATCAAAAGGTGAGTCTATAACACAAAGAGTAGTAACTGGAAGTAGAATATTCATTAACTACTGAAAATTAAACAAGGCCACCCGAAAAGATCATTTTTACCATTCATCGATCAAATGTTGGAAAAACTAGCCAAACATTCCTATTTCTGTTACCTAGATGGTTATTCAGGATTTTTCCAAATTCCTATTCATCCCGATGACCAAGAAAAGGCCACCTTCACATGCCCCTAAGGAACATTTTCCTACCGACGAATGTCGTTTGGCTTATGTAACACTCCCACAACATTTCAACGGTGTATGATGGCAATCTTTGTCGACTTTATAGAAGACATCATGGAAATATTTATGTACGAATTTTTTGTTTGCGGACAATTTCAAAGGATGTTTGTCGAACCTAAAGATGGTACTAGAAAGATGTGTTAAAGTGAACCTTGTACTTAATTGGGAAAAATGTTATTTCATGGTCAGACAAAGAATCATGCTTGGACATGTGATATCCAATAAAAGGATCGAGGTAGACAAAGCAAAAATAGAAGTAATAAATGACCTTCAACCGCCAAAGACCGTAAAAGAAATAAAAAGTTTCTTAGTACATGCCGGTTTCTACCAACGATTCATTAATGAATTTTCAAAAATCACAAAGTCGTTGATCGGTCTATTAATGAAAGAGATTGAGTTTATCTTTGACGAAGACTATTTAAAAGCGTTTGAAACACTCAAAATAACCCTTATCACCGCACCCATCATGCAACCACCTGATTGGAGACTACCATTCAAAATCATGTGCGATGCGAGTGATTACGTTGTAGGTGCAGTTCTAGGACAACGAAAGGATAAGAAGCTTCACACAATTTACTACGCCAGTAGAACTTTAGACCTTGCTCAAATGAACTATGCCACTATAGAAAAAGAACTATTAACCGTTGTGTTCACTCTTGACAAATTTCGTTCCTACCTAGTAGGAGCTAAAATAATCATCTACATTGATCATGCTGCTATTAGATATCTTTTAAGTAAGAATGATGCGAAACCTAGACTACTTAGATGGATCTTATTACTATAAGAATTCGATTTAGAGATTAAAGATAAGAAAGGAACTGACAACGTAGTAGTAGATCACTTATCACGAATGGAAGGTATTAAACCAAACCAAAAGCCTATCAATGACGATTTCCCTGATGAATGTCTTATAGCCTAAATAAAAAGTGAAATATATTCCTTGACTCTAGACGAACAAAATCAAGAAGAAACAGTGGAAGATATTAATACACAAACTACTATGCATTGGTATGCTGACATAGTCAACTATTTAGGTGCCAGAGTGCTTCCACCTGATCTACCTATCATCAAAAGAAGAAATTCTTCCATGATCTAAAACAATACTACTGGGATGAACCTTTGATTTTTAAGCGAGGAGTCGACGATATCTTTCATCGATGTGTCCCAGAAGAAGAAATAGACAGCATCATCTCTCATTGTCACTCTACTCCATATAGTGGACACGCAAGCACCTCGAAGACTTGTGCAAAGATTCTTCAATCTGGCCTCTTTTGGTCCATTCTTTGGAAAGATGTCCACGTCGTTATACTAAAATGTGACAGGTGCCAACATACTGGTAACATCTCAAGGCGTGATGAGATACCCCAAAAAGGAATTTTGGAAGTAGAAGTCTTCGATGTATGAGGGATCAACTTCATGGGACCATTCTCGTCTTCTTTTGGAAATAAGTACATACTTATTGTTGTCGATTATGTTTCAAAATGGATTGAGGTTGTAGCCTCTTTGATAAATGACACACGAGTAGTCATAAAGCTCTTCAAGAATATTATCTTCCCTAGATTCGGTATGCCAAGACTCGTCATAAATGACGGAGGCTCCCACTTCATATCTAAAATATTCGAAAAACTCTTATTAAAATATGGAGTAAAACATCATGTAGCAACCCCTTATCATCCACAAACTAGTGGACAAGTCGGAGTTTCGAATAGAGAGATAAAACAAATCTTAGAAAAGACCGTTGCTACATCTAGGAAAGATTGATCAACCAAGTTACATGAAGATTTATGGGCTTATAGAACAGTTTTTAAGACACCCATTGGAAACACGCCATTCGAATTATTCTACGGAAAATATTGCCACCTGCTGGTAGAAATAGAACACAAAGCCTATTGGGTGATTAAAACCCTTAACTTCAATTATACCGACGCATGATAAAAACATATATTAGACTTACACGAATTAGAAGAACTACGATTGGACGCTTATGAAAATGTCCGCATTTACAAGGAACGAACCAAAAGATGGCATGATAAGCGAATATCTAGGAAAGAATTTAGTATGGGAGACATTGTACTATTATTCAATTCGAGACTTAGGTTGTTTCCTAAAAAATTATGATCTAGATGGTCTGGTCCTTTTGAAGTGACAAAAGTTTTGTTAAGTGGCGCAATTGAAATTAAGGGTAGATCTAGTGCACCATTTGTAGTAAATGGTCAACGTCTAAAACATTATCATTGCATAGAAGATAAAGAATTTTTAACAGGTCTAAAACTGGCAGAATTGCCTTCATAGACCTTGAACTGAATCTCCCTTAAAGTTGTGTCGAGCCCCGACATAAAATTAAGCGTTGCGTGGGAGGAAACCCACGATTTTGTTTTCGTTTTAATCATTTATTTCAATTGAGTTTTTATTTTTGCTTCTTTTTCAAATTTCATTTTCAAATGCGGTAAACTCACTGATTTCTTTGTTGGATGTTTTACTATGTGTTTACAGGATTTTAAATTTTTTTTCTACCTTCTACCTTCTTCTCTGATTTCATTATGCATACTAACTTTAGCAATGAATGACAACATGATTGTGGATTTCAGATACGGTGCCCATAGGCACCATTATGAAGTTTTAGCTCAAAGACCTATGACCCTCACCAAATTTGCCCATGGACCCACCATGACCGCTATCGGCATATGTGCTAGTGTTGACTATATGTCTAACCAGATAGGATGAAAAGGTTTCGCTACTAAAAAGCATATGACTTATTACAAGTTAACCTTTGAATTCTTGAGCTCACTTTCCTATACCCCTAACTGCAGAAAAGGATTTACTAAAGTTAGGATAACCTTCAGACTATATGGATATCCATGTGAATTTAACATCCACGAGATGGCTGAAGTGTTGGATTTCCCAGATGGTCCTACTGTTTTCTCTAAGGCACGAGAAGATGTACTTATGGAGGATAAGTTGAACCATTTTTGGAGTAGTATCTAAGGACGCCCTGACCATGACCTTTACCCCATGCTATCTACTGATATTCATAACCCAGCTATTAGGTACTTCCACGTGATTCTTGCCTATACACTGTTTGGAAAATATGAGAGTGATAATAACGTTTCTAGAGATGAGTTATTCATAATGTTATGTGTTTTTTCAGTCCCTATAGGTTAATGGAGCTACCTTCATGTTTGCAAATTTCTGTAAGATTTTGCGATCTAAGCACCAACCAATTCTAATAGGTGGCCTAATTACCAAAATAACTCATGCAATGGGATTTAGAACCCGTCTTTCCCAGATGAACCCTATCGGAGATTATAAGCCTATGAATATCACTTTCTGTTTTTGATAGGACGGTGCTTTATGGCAGTGGACCATACCATTTCAAACTCCCGATCAATAATATAGTTGTGCCTTATTTTACATTGCCTGACCATAAGCGCACAAGTGCGCATAACTGTCACAATTGGATGTATGATTTTGATGAGCCACTTTATGAACCCGAAGACGCTGGGTCTGAAGTAGAAATTGATCCAAAAACACTCCCACATTACTATGACTTTGATTATCCCGAGGACATGATTGAAGAAGAAAACCCCACTCTTGTTGCCATTAACACTTCTGCTGCCATTGATACACAATCTACCATAGAGAACCTCCGCAATGAAATGACAACAATGCATAATGAGCTTCGCACCTTGTGTATCGATGTCATTACTCTTAGGGATATGGTTGTTGAACAATTTGACCATTTAAGCCAAACCATTGAATCAATGCGCCAAAACCGTGGCTAGTCACTGAGGTCGCATTAATCATAATTTTTATCGCATTTTAGTTTAATTTAGTTTTTCATCTTTTCAATTTTTCAATTCTGTTTGCAATTTTTAATTGTTAGAAGCTACTGTGTTTACCTCTCAATTTTAATAAAATTATCACATTTCCCTTTTGCTAAAATTATGTGTGTCTCTGATTTGATTTATTTAGTTGTAGTATATTATTTTCCACTATTATTATTGTGTTTAATGCATTTCTGTTATGAATTGTTCTGCTTTATTCTGCTGCACAAATATAATATTGGCTGCTATTATTAGTTTTATGTACTGCTACTGCAAAGTGCATTTTTATTAATATTATGTTACATAAAGTAATTTGGAACATGGAAATAATGCATGGAAGAGACATAGGCAAAAATCTGACTGTTACACCGTCCCAAGATGCGTGACACTCATCACACACCTTTAGGGCGTGACACCCGTCCTACTAGCAAGACGATCGTCTAAGATACAAGACAACCTTCAGGTATGCCAGACGATCGTCACAACGATCATCCCTGTAACGTCTCTGATAACCGTTATAGGCCCGTTGTGAACCCCATTACCTTTTCCTCTTCTAACGGTCCACTCACCACCACTATTTATAACCGTCCACCTTTCCATTTTCTCACACCACCAATTCTTTAACTCCCATTTCACACTTTCTCTATATATTACAGTAAGTAAGTTTTGTTCCATAACCTTCACTCTTCATTATTTCTTCTCACAAAACTTTCTGCCTTTGTGAAAAATGGAAAATCCACGAGCTGACCCATACATGTCTTCGATCACCTTCCGTGATGGAGAAGCCGATGACCTTCAACGAGGGAAGTATCTCGAATTTTACCAACGCTCCATCGAAGCAACCAGATACCTCGATGAAGATTGTCTCCAACAGCTCGGACTACTAGAAGGTGTCCAGTGGTTGCTCTTTAACATTGGTTTAACGAAGCTTTGCACTAATAACAATCCAACATATGAAGCACTGATGTTGGAGTTTTTGAGTTCATTTGCATACAACACTCCAAACGACGACAACAAGTTTCTCACAGGTGCTGCCATGTTCAGAATGTTCGATAGAGAATATTCTGTAACGCAAGAGACATTGAGCGAATGGTTCAGTTTCCACTGTGGCACCCACATTCATTACCGCCTTCTTGGTCATGCAACTTGGCTGGCCGATGCTTTCGAGCTTTGGCAATTTCTGACAGGTTATGTACCATTAGGTTGGGATGACCTTTATGCTTCTCCTATCCACAACCCCGAAATTCGTTATTTTCAGCGAGTTTTAAGCCACACAGTCTTTGGAAGGCACAACAATCACAAGGTAAATTAGAAGGAGATCTTTCTCATTTAATATGCTTTTTATCATATGCCTTCGAACTCGGTGGCCTTCAGGCTGTCCAACATCCATTCAGTCTGTGTCAGAGGGAAAAATTCGTTCTGTTTTGGAGTTATCATTACCAACATTGCACTGAAGTTGAACTTAGGAGATCATATCGCTGACTTACCCTTCATACCTCCGTTTTTCCCTGACCTAGAATATTGTCGAAATGTGCATATCGTCAAGCAAAGGAAAGATGGAAGGTATAATCTGATGATCAAGAACAAGGTAGTCAGAAGCATATTCATGCCTTAGTCTACTCACATGCATGTTGAACACCAGGTAAATTGGCTTTTCAATCTTGACGCTCCATGACCCGATGTTGCTGCATTGGAAGAGCCACCACAAGATGTATTTGAAGAGATGATGAAGCAACCACAACAAGAAGAACCTGAATAACCTCCATCCGCTAAATTCGCCGATACTTCCTCTAGACACCATCGTAGAAGTGAACGAGAACCAACTAAAAATTATGATATTCTTGCGGCGATTATCCAAAGGAACAAGTTGGATGCCCCGAGGGAGGAGCAAAACCAGGCTCAACATACAGAGATGATGACTCTCATGAGTCAGATCCGACTGGAACAAACAGCCCAAGGGACGAGGATAGCAGGAGCCATGGAGGGACTCAATGCTTTAACTCAATATATACAAGTTCTGCATAACTATATCCATCATGTTGGTATACCAAATCATATAGCACAATATGGACAGAGAAACTTAAGAGGCCGAGCACAAGGACGAGGACCGCAATAGTATCGCTTATTTTTCTTGTATTTTTCCTTTTTATTTTATTTTGTAGCCTACCTTTATCTCGTAACGTTGAGGATAATGTCCGAGATAGTGTGGGAGTGGGGTAATTAGTATTTCCCTTTATGTATTTTTTATTCGAGTAAACCAAGCTATTAATGAAAGTATTTTCGTTTATTCAACTTCCTCTATATTTTTAGCTATAACAATTTTTTTCCCGATAGAATACCTTCACTTGACATACCCTACGAGTATATAGATTGATAGGTTATGTTAGAAAACTGAGAAAAAACTTAAAAAGATTGATACAGTCTTGACACTTTAGACTCTAAGATATGCGATATCAGTTTGAATACCTTTTATACCGAGATATGAAGCTCTTAGTTCTAAATTAGCCCCTAGTAGTTTATTTTAGCAATCAACACCTCCTTAAGCACAAACTACGTGGAAAGCCGATGCAAATAAGTGATTGATACTTAAAGTGCCAAAAATATTTTTTTTAAGAATTAAGCATGATAATGATAAAATGATTAAGTTGCACCAAATCTAAAGGATGCAAAAACATGCAAAAAAGGCAAAGAAAAGTTTGATGTTAGTTGATTCAGAGGTATCTGGTTCTGAACTCGGTAGGGAGAACTACAGTTCGATCCCCCAAACTTGCACTCAGTACATATAAAGGGTTACCACACTTGTGTACCAGACCCCACATTCGAAAAGATCAAATTCACCAATAGGCTACTTCATTATGCGCGTGTAAAGGTAAAGGGCTTAATGTGATTGCGCCATAATGAAAACGGGTGAAATAGAAACGAGAGAATTAGGTTGAGCTATAATAGAATGATTCAGACTGGTTTGTATATGGGGTTTATGAGCATTCTTGCTTTCGTGTCGCTAATGTATCTTTAGTGTTCGAGTTACTACCGTTCTTTTTAGCAAAATGCCGCACAACCACGTATGGTTAGGTATTGTATTTTGTGTTTGTGTTTGACAGACATTTTAAAAACTTATTGATTATTTGCTTGAGGACAAGCAAACATTCAAGTCTAGGGAGTTTGATAACACAATTTTATATCAATTATTTAGCTTGGTTTCCGATTAATTATCGTTTTTCGTAATTTAAATGATATTATGCAAGGTATTTGTATGTTTTTGCAGGTATTCTGATTTATATGACTTGTAGAAGAAATGAACTAAAATGAGGAAGAATTGAAGTCTGCATCAGAAGAAATGAGAACAGACGATAAAGAACTAAGCTTCTGTATTCTGAAGTCCAGACGGTTGTAACATACTTCTGAAGTCCGTCACACATGGCATAAGTGGGACGATCGTCCTGAATCTAAGACGACAATCAAAGGTCAAAAATAGAGAAATTTAATTACGCACCTCAGTCAAAACAGAAGATCCGTTGCTGCGTTATTTTCTCAGTTCAACTCAGTAGCAGTCAAGCAACGTAATCAAAGCCCAACACTAATTTTTTTTTTCTTTTGAATTTCCTCAACAACTCAGTCTACATCAGCAATTATAAATAGAAGCCAATTTAATTTCAAAAGGATGCTTCGACCTAATCTTGATTTTACCGTCGGAGCCCAATTTGATTTCCCTGTTCAGAGTTTTATTCTATTTTATTTTTCTGCATTAAGTTTTCATTGCCATTACTTTATCGAACCAGCAATAGCTTCCTACATCGGGAAACTATTGTAATTTTTATTGTTTCAAGCCACTGCCATTCTAGTTTATTTTCATCAAGAATTTACTACACAAAGTTTGTATTGTTGTCCTATACTTCGGTCCAGGTTTATTTTCAGATTAATAGAATTATATTTATTTCTATTCACCATGCTTTATATTGTTTACTGTTTCTATTTATTATTGATTGTTTTAATTAATATGTCTAGCTAAAAAATTCTTAATCGGTATGTAATTGATTAACCGAAATAAATTCAATAGATCTAGGCTAAAATCATAAACAAAACTATTATTTGGTTTCAATTTCTTAATTTAAAATCAACTCTTATTACGAAGGTAACAAGGTAACAAGGTTAGGATTATCTATGCATTGAAATATCTATGCAACCAAAGTTATAAAATAGAATTTCATACACATACCCATGAATAAATGGTAGCAAGTGACACACTTTCTCTTCGTGATCACGTAACTTGTCTTGTATGTATTTTCTAACTCTTGCTTCAGTTTTTGCCACATTATCAACATACGAACACAAAGCAGAGTCCAATATCCCATATACTTCTGATTGTGATGTATCAATACACATACAATGAATATACCTTAATAATTATAACATAAACATTAGAATCAAAGTAACAAGAGTTATAACATATTAAAATATTTGAGAGTAATAAAAAAGAAAATATACTTCAGAAATATCAAGGTTGGCATCTTGATTTTCATCACTATCATGCATCTTTCCTTGTATAACCACCGACCACCTTTTATCAGAAGGATCTGTGACATAAAACACTTGTTTTGCTTGAGACGCCATAATGAAAGGTTCATCCACATAAGCTAACTTGCTAAGATCAACCAATGTAACTCCAAATTCATCGATTCTTACACCACTATTGATATCAATCCATTTGCATTTAAATACGAGAACTTTAAACACAACATAATCAACTTCCCAAATCTCTTCAATCACCCCAAAGTAGGGTGTAGATGCTATAACCGGGTTTTTATCTTTAGCACTAGAGAAGTGCATGGACTCGGCCACAATCATCATCCCACTATTTTGTGTGGTACTACGGTCATCCTTTGACTTTGTATAAAAGAAAGTTTTATTAATATCATATCCACTCCAAGTTATTATGTTACATTTCGACTCATAGGACAACCACTTAATTGTATTAGATGCACTATCATCATTAGCAATTTTCTCTTTAAACCACTCAGAGAAACTCTTATTGTGCTCTTTTAACAACCATCTTTCATTCATCTTGAGGTGCCTTTTCTTTATGATGCTTTTGTGAGCAGATAAGTAAGGTTGAACTTCATCCGTGTTATTCAAAATATACAAATGAGCTTGAACAACCACATCAATACTTAAGCTTTTGACATTTAAACCTTGTGTACCTATACCCTCATATCTTCCATCATGACGAGACTTAGGAACCCCTACAGCATCCACTTATGACAAATAGTTTGAACAAAACTCAATTGCCTCTTATGCAATGTACCTCTCAACAATCGATGCTTTCGGCCGATGTGGATTTTTTGTATAACCTTTTAGGATCTTCATGTATCGTTCTGTTGGATACATCCATCGTAAAAAAATTGGGCCACATAATCTAATCTCCCTTACTAGATGAACAATCAAATGAACCATAATGTCGAAAAATGAAGGAGGAAAATACATCTCTAATTGGCACAAGATAACTGTAGCCTCATTTTCCAAAACATCTAACTTTGATGGATCAATGGATTTACAACAAATTGCATTGAAAAATAAGCACTACCTGATTATAGTCTTCCTAACATTGTTAGGCAATATCCCACGAATAGTCACTGGTAGTAGTTGTTGCATTAAGACATGACAGTCATGAGATTTTAAGCCAATTAGTTTGAGATCTTTAACAGATACAAGCCTCTTGACATTTGATGAGTAACCATGCAGAACTTTAATACTTTGTAAACACTCACAAAAACTTGTTTTCTCTTTTTTAGACAAAGTGTAGCAAGCAGGAGGCAAATATATCTTGTTGCCTATATGTTGTGGAGTTAACTCTTCTCGTATACCCATCAAACCCAAATCCACACGAGCATTATAACCATCTTTTGTTTTGCCATGAATATTGAGAAGTGTTCAGAGTAAACTATCACATACATTTTTCTCCACGTGCATCACATCAATACAATGTCTTACATCAAGACTAGACCAATATGGAAGATCGAAGAAAACTGACCTCTTTTTCCATAAATTTTTCGTAGTTGATTTCTTTTTGTATTTTCCAAAGATAACATTAATGCCCTGTTGTCGTTGATAAACTTCCTCTCCAGTTAATGGCTTTGGAGCTTCACCATGCTCTTGTTCCCCATTGAAAGCTTTTTGCAATCTACGATATGGATGATAACGAGCTAGAAATTTTCGATGTCCAAGATAAACAATTTTCTTTCCTTTTTCAGGTTGGAGGTAACTTGTGTCTTCTTCACATATAGGACATGCATTATGCCCTTTAACTTTATAACCAGACAAATTACCATACGCCGGAAAATCGTTGATGGTGCAAAACAACATGGCATGCATATTGAACTGTTCACCAGAATACGCATAAAAAACATCCACCCTTCCTCCCACAATACTCTTAAATCATCAATCAAGGGACTTAGATAAACATCTATGTCATTTCCCGGTTGTTTTGGGCCCGAAATCATCATGGATAACATAATATATTTACGCTTCATGCATAACCTAGGAGATAGGTTGTAAATCATCAGGAGAACATGCCAAGAAGAATGATTAGTACTTAGATTACCAAACAGATTCATTCCATCAGTAGAAAGTCCAAGTCTAAGGTTTCTCGACTCTTTGCCAAAATTTGGAAACAAAGAATCTATTTTCTTCCACTGCAAAGAATCAGCTACATGACGAATTTGTCCATCACATTTTCTTTCTTCGGCATGCCATCTAAGATTCCTTGCGTCATTTGCATTTGCGAAGAGTCTCTTGAACCTTGGAATTATTGGTAGGTATCATACCACTTTCGCAGGAGGACCCTTTTTGACAACCTCATCATCACTAGAATCACCATCTTTCTTTTTGTAGCGTGACGCCTTGCACTTCGGACAATGATTATAGTTTACATACTCTTTTATGTATAATATGCAATCATTAGGGCATGCATGTATCTTTTCATACTCCAAACCCATTGGACACAATATCTTTTTTGCCTCGTAATAACGATTTGGCAATACGTTACCTTCTGGAAGCATCTGTGTCAACAATTCAAGCAATTCGGTAAAACTTTTGTCAGTCCACCCATTATTTGCCTTCAAATTAAACAATTTTAACACGGCTGACAAACGTGTAAAATTAGTGCATCCCGGGTACAAAGGTTTATCCTTGTCACTGCATAAATTATCATACGCATGTGCCTTTTTAAACGAATCTTGTCCAATATCACGCATCATGTCTTCCAGACGATCATCATCCATTTCTACACGAATATTATCTTTTTGGGACACGTTTGACTTTTCTACTACCTCACCGTGCCATATCCATTGTGTATAACTTTGACAAATCCCATGACAAATTAGATGATCCATGATTGCCTTCTTATTAAGTTTTGGTTCGCGATTTGCACAACGGATACATGGACAGAGAAAAAGCACATCAACACTTTTTTCACCATTACTTTTAGGAGGAGGAAGATTTTTTTTAGCATTGCTTTCAGCAAACTGTAGAAATTCCTTCACTCCATGTTCGTACTCAACACTTAATCGATTAGCTTTTATCCAACTACGATTCATACCTATGTTCCGGAATTAATGCATACAGATCAGATAAATCATTTTAAACACCTATAATAGTCGCTCTCTTGGACATTAGAGAGAATGCAAAAGTCTCTACGTGCAAACACGTGACATGGATAAAGAAGAAGTGAGAAGTTATAAATAATTAAAAAAGAACCTGCAATATCGTGTGGCCGACTGGATGACTCACGGGTGACGATGCAGAAGTTCTTGTCGACACATAAATTCTACGAGAAACAATAGCATCACAACATGTAGAAAATAAACATGGCTAAAAACAAATATAAAGTAATATATATATATATATATATATATATATATATATATATATATATATATATATATATATATATATATATATATATATATTGAAATTAAAGAAAGAAAAAAATTATATATATATATATATATATATATACATGTATATATATATATATGTATGTATATATATATATATATATATATATATATATATATATATATATATATATATATATATATATATATAGTTTTATATATATTGAAAAACATATTTTAACAGTAACAATAGTAACCAATCTTAATAGCAGTATACCTTCAAACAACAAAATTCAATCTTAATAGCAGAATAAATTCAAACAACAGTAACAGTAACAAGTACCTTGGAGGTGTACGGTGGAGGGTCGCAGCATCGTGGAGGGAGGGGAACGGTCTGCGGCATCGAGGGAGGGTGGAGGGAGTGGGACGGTCGGCGCGTCGGGGGAGGGTGGAGGGAGTGAGACGGTTGGCACGTCGGGGGAGGGGGAAACGGTCGCCGCGTGGAGGAGGGAGAGGGACGGTCGCCGCGTCGGGGGAGGGGGACGGTCGCCGCGTCGATGTAATAGCCATTAGTTATTTTTTGAATTTTTTTTAAAGTAATTTTTTACATCGGGTATTACATCAACCGATGTAATAGCCATTAGTTATTTTTTGAATTTTTTTTTAAAGTAATTTTTTACATCGGGTATTACATCAACCGATGTAATAGGCTTAGGGTGATTTTTTGAATTTTTTTTAATATGTTTTTTAAATCGGTTATGCTTGAACCGATGTAATAGGCTTAGGGTGATATTTTGAAATTTTTTTAATATGTTTTTTAAATCGGTTACTCATTAACCGATGTAATAGGCTAAGCTTATTTTTGAATTTTTTTTAATGTAATTTTTTAAATCGTTTATTACATCAACCGACGTAA